>VZQC01002336.1:678771-701947 GCA_009823505.1 Rhizomys pruinosus
ACTGCAGAGATACATGCACAGCCATGTTTATTTCAGCTCTCTTCACAATAGCAAGGAGCTGGAACCAACCCAAATGCCCCTCAACTGATGAGTGGATAGAGAAAATGTGGTACATCTACACAATGGAGTTCTATGCAGCAGTAAAGAAAGATGACAACATGAACTTTGCAGGTAAATGGATGGAGCTAGAAGATATCATACTGAGTGAAGTAACAGCAGTCCCAGAAAAACAAAGGACAAACGGTATCCCTCATCTGTGGATGCTAGTGCCAATTACCCAGTTGTATGTCAAACCGAGCAACATTAATGTGATCTAAAAACAACTGTGCTCTTATATTGTAGAATCCCTTAAAAAAAAGAGTCCAGTATGTGTTGCACCTTTCAGGCAGTGATTTTAAGAGTTGGGTTTCCTGTCTGATTCTATTGACTACTGGTGCAAGGGGAACTGGAAACTGAATGCATGTTTTACATGGACCCACTTGGAAAAAGTTATTTGTTGTTATTGTTGTTTGTGCCAGTTCTGTGTCCTGTACTTGGATGGTTTTTATAAGAGTTGTCATTGTTGGAAATTCTTAAGTATAACTATTTTTTTAAATATTGAGTCAAAACTAACACAATATATTAAGATTGTTGCCTCTGGAAGAGAGAACGCCAATGAACTCCTGAAGGGGTGACATTTTGTGGCCTCTGAGAATAGAGAAGACTTACTGTACTTGTTATTACTGTCAGCTTGACAGGAATTAGCATTTCCTAGGAGACATAGCTGGACATATCTGTGAAAGGGTTTCTGGATAGGGATAATCAACCCACTCTAACTGTGGGTTGCACCATTCCATGGGTTGGAATCCTGGACTGACTCAAACATTGAATGCAAGCTGAGCAGCAGTCTCTCTCTCTCTCTCTCTCTCTCTCTCTCTCTCTCTCTCTCTCTCTCTCTCTCCTTTCTGACTGAGGAAGTAATAATACCAGCTGGCTCAAGCTCCTACTGCCATGCATTCCCTGCCATGAGCCTTCAGATCATGAGCCAAAATAAACCCTTCCTTCTTTGAGTTGCTTTGGTCTGGTATTTTGTCATAGCAAACACAACAATGAGAAGGATACCTAATAAATCTGCATCCTGGGGAGGGTTCCAAATGTCAGATGAGGAGGCCTGTGGGATTCCCTTAGGGAAGATGTCACCTGCCACAGTGGATCTATTTTTAGGTCAAACTGCTATGTTCCAAGTATGGCTGAGGCTAGGAGAGGCAAGGGGAAGCACAGAAGCTTAAAGAAAGTGATTCTTTTTCTTTAATTTTCAGTTTTTTTATTGATGTTTTGTCTACTTCATACATCATTTTCCAATTCAGTTCAGGCATATTTCCCTTTCCCTTCCCCCACCCCCCCCCACCCCATCCCAGATCATGCATTCTGCCATAACTGTCCTGCATCTTTCTGTGATTCTTAACAGTATTCTCAACATGATGGAGACAACAGGCAGATTGATGTTTCCACAGGCTGAGGGCATGTAGGATGGGAGTGACTGTGTAAAAGGTATAGTGCCTTGTTTTGAGTTGGTAGATATGTTCTAGAGCTACATAGTAGTGATGCTTACACAAAACCAGGAAAATGATAAAAACTATACTATTGGACATTAAAGTAGTTAAATGGTAAATTCTTTAACCAATTTTTTGGGGTCTTTTTGAGACATCATCTCCCTGCAGCCCCAGCTGGCCTGGAACTCACTATGTAGGCCAGGTTGTCCTCAAACTCACAGAGATCCTCCTGCCTCTGCCTCTTGAGTGCTAGGCTTAAAGGTGTGTGCCACATACCCAGCTTTTGTTGTCTTTTTTTGTTGACAACTTTTGTCTCACCCCAAATAAATATTTTTCTTTTAAAATAAGATGACCCAGGAATGCTTACTAGTCTTTCTATCTGTACATTATAAGGACTGCATGTTTCTATCCTTTTTAACATTTAGTGTCAGTGTGTGTGTGTGTGTGTGTGTGTGTGTGTGTGTGTGTGTGTGTGTGAAGGCCTTGTCACATGTGTGGAGGTCAGAGGACAGCTTGTAGGAGCTGCTTCTCTTCTTCCATCATGTGGCCCTGGAGATAAAACTTAGTTCCTCAAGATGAGCAAGGAGAGCCCCCCACCTGCTGAGCCATTTTGCTGGCTTAGGATCATACATGCCTTTTACATTAAATAATGGGTGTCAAATTTTCTGGCCTTTTCTAAGACTGACAAATGATCCTAACTTTTGTTATTTAGCATACATATTTTTGTAAATTCACATAATAAATTTCCTTTGAGAAAATGGGTGTTTTTGTTTTTGTTTGTTTGGTCAGTTGGTTGTTTTTATTCTTTTTTAAGATAGGGTTTCCCTCTAGCCACAGCTGGCCTGGAACTCGCTATGTAGACCACAGTGACCTCAATCTCATAGCGATCCACCTGCCTTTGCCTCCAGAGTGCTGGGATTAAAGGAGTGTGCCATCATGCCCAGTTTAATAGGTGTTTTTTTTTAAGTAAAGTGTTTTAGAGAGAGACCTACTTATTGGGAAGACCATTGTGTTTGAAAGTTTCCTTTACTGTGCTGTTTTTATTGAAGAAAACAATGTACATGAGTGGCACTTAAAAATGACACTGATATAGACAACATATCTGTGTACTTATAAAAAAATCATAGACAAGAAATTTTCAAGGCTCAGGATGAAGTTCAGTGGTTTGCCTAGCCCTGAGCTCCATCCTTAGCCCCTCATAAAAAACTGAATACCTTTTAAATATCTTCCAAATACTCTTCTACTTGTTTTACTTTCAAAATGCTTTGAGATCAAAAGATAGAAATTGGGCTGGAGAGAAATTGGGCTACAGTTAAGTGCACTGGCTACTCTTACAGAAGACCTGGATTCGAATCCCAGCACCCACATGGTGCCTAACAATTGTCCATAACTCCAGTGCCAGGCAATCCAATGCCTTTTTCTGTCTTCCACAGGCACCGCACAATATGGGTTCAATTACACACATGCAGGCATAATGCTCATACACATAATATACAAATAAATAAAAAATAAAGCTATTTTAAAAAGATAGAAATTGACAAACTTTTAAAATATCAACAAAAATCTTTGCATATTAGAGATTATAGGTAATTTTCTTTATCAGCCAGGACATATGGTTCTCAGGTTAAGCATTATTTCTGGCATGTGCTGGTGAGGCTGTATCTGGACAAGATTAGTATTTCATTAATGAGCTCAGTAAAGCAGTTTACCTTCTCCAATAAGGGTAGCCATTGAGGAACTAAATGGAATAAAATTCACAGGAAGGGAGAATTTGACCCTTTACTGCATGCTTGGTTAAGCTATCACATCAGTCTCCTGGCTTTGAACCAGGATTTACACCATCAGTTCTACTGGATTTCAGGTATTCAGACACCCAGTAGAACTACAGCATAGGATTTCCTAGGACTCTGGCCTATAGACTACAGAGCACAGGAGCTCTCATACTGAGCCAATTCATGTGAACCAATTCCTTTCAAAGGTAGATATATCTGTCTACATACCTATCTATGTGTCTAGTCATATATTTATATACTTATATATGAATGTATGTATGTATGTATCTATGTATCTATGTATCTATGTATCTATCTATCTATCTATCTACCTATCTATATACCTTCTTACTCTTGGTTTGTTTCTCTGAAAAACTCTGACTAATAAAATTGATGAATATTGTTAAATATCTGTAGTTGAGTACTCAATGCAGCCAATAATCCACTTCTTTATTTTAAATCTGCATATTATTATCAGTGACCTTGTCAGCCATATCCAGGCATTCAAAACAAGTTTTAACAAAATAAATTTAATCTGGAAACAGACTTTCAACGTGCATTTTCACAGAGTATTAAACCAAGATTTTTCCAAAAGTGCAAAGCATATTCAGTGATGTTACTCTTGCAAAATTAAAGGTGAGGAAGTTATTGATGGTGGTGGTCTGTAGGACAGCAGTCCTGGGGTCAGGCATACATTGCACATGTGTAGGCACAATCTGCTTAGCACACTCTGCTGCATGCACATGGTGCCATGAGCTAACTTGTTTGTCTGCACATCCTTTCCTGGGTATGCCCCACGAGCTGGGATGATGCATAATGGTGTGGAGGTCTAAGATTGGCCACTGGGAGGTGATGTCATGTGACCTATACAAGCTGACTGTTACATATAATAAACAGATTTGCACCCTTCTGATGTGGTCCCTGGTATGTTACTGGAGTAACCCCTCGCGGTACCTTCTTCAGTCTATTCAACTGCAGGGTCAGCGGCCCCACAGTGGTATTTCTTCAGCTGTTTACAATTAGGAGTTATTTTTAAAATATATTTGTATTAACCTTTTGTACATTTCACAGAACAGCTCTTTTTTTCATACAACAGTTCTTAATCAAATTAATTTAGACCCCTTCCCCCTTCCCCCATGCATGTCCTTAGCACCCCCACTGGACCTCATGCACTCTGCCATACGTACTAAGTCCCATTTGGTGAAACATTTTACCAGACATCCTTCGGTGCAAGATCAGCCTATCTAGAAGTCTACTTAAGAAAGTCCTACTTTCTCTCACCCAGCCACAATCACTTTCCAACAGCTCTCAGGCTAGGACCAGCCCACTGCCCATTTCTATCCCACCATCCTATAGGCCCTTGTCTGATTGAGTTGACATGGGTCTCATGCTTGACATCAGCATTGGCACAAGTTCACATGAGCAAGCTTCCAGTGGCCTGAAAGCCTGTTTCCCTGCATTCATGGATCAACCCTGACTCTTCCAATCTTTCCACCCCCCCTTCTGAAATAGTTCCTGAGCCATGGGTGAGGTTTAATATGAGCCCTATCCAGGGACACACACTCTGCAGTCTCTTCTTCTCTAAAACTTAGCCAGTTGTGGCCTTCTGTGTGCATCACACTCTGTTGTATAAGGAAGCTTCACTGAGAGTTGAGAGATGCACTAGTATTCTCTCCACACCCTGTTCCACTATGTTCCATGAGCATTTGGTGTAGAGGTTCCACTGTAGACGTATCACCTAGGGGTGGGGATCTGTCAGACATATATTGTCTATGTGTAACCAGTTTTGGAATTCTGAAGTAGCCTCTATCTGTTGCAAAAAGAAGCATCTTTGATGAGTGGGGTAGTATATACTTTGTAAATATAAGGATCCATATTTAGGATTTGGTAAGAAATTTCATTTGTCTAGAGATATGACAGAGATAGGGTTTCCCCTGGGATCTATGACCTCTCCAGCCATGCATATTTGTCTATAATTACAGTGCCACCCATGAGTCCCCTCCCACTGAGAGGGTTTTAAGTCCAATTAGATAGCTGTTGATTACCCCCAGATAACAGTGCCACTACTGCACCAACAGAGGTATGAAATGCACAAAGCATCAATAAAAATTAAATTAAAAAAAAAGAGTTCTCCACGCTGCTTCCCATAGGGGTTGCATGAGTTCATAATCCCACTAGCAGTGAATTAGTGTTCCCCTTTCTTAAACCCTCTCCAGCATTTTGTATTGTTTTTTTCTTGATCTTAGGCAGCCTGACTGGGATAAGATGAAATCTTAAAATGGTTTTTATCAGCATTTCTCTAATTACTAAGGATGTTGAGCACTTTTAAAGGTGTTTCTTAGCCATTTTTATTTCTTCGAGAACTCGCTGTTCAAATCTATAGCCCATCTTTTTATTGGGTAGTTTATTTTCTTGTTTTTGTATGAATTCTTTATATATTCTGGATATTAGCCTTCTGTTGGATGTGTGGAATGTGAAGATTTTCTCCCACTCAGTGGGTTTCCTCTTTACTTTCTTGGTTGTTTCTTTTGCTGTACAGAAGCTTTGTAGCTTATGAGGTCCCACTTGTTGACTGTTTACCTTAATGCCTAGGCAACTGATGTCCGATTTAGAGAGTCCTTTCCTACATCTATAACATAGGGTACTGCCTATGTTTTCCTCTAGCAGTTTCAGAGTTTTAAGTTTTATATTGAGGTCTTTGATCCATTTGGAGATTACTTTTGTAGATGGTGAAAGGTAAGGATCCAGTTTCATTCTTCTACAGGTGGACATACAAATTTTCCAGCATCATTTATTGAAAATGCTGTCTTTCCTCCATTGTCTGTTCTTTATAGCTTTGTCAAATATCAGGTGACTGAAATTACATGTACTCATGTTTGAGTCTACTACTGTATTATTGATCTATGGGTCTATTTTTGTGCCACTACCATGCTGGTTTTATGACTATACCTCTGTAATATAATCTGAGATCTGGTATGGTAATCCCCCCAGCATTGTTTTTATGCCCAAGATTGCTTTGGGGTCTTTTGTGATTCCATATGAATTTTAGGTTGTTTTTTTTTTTTCTAGCTCTGTGAAGGATGTCATGGGTATTTTGATTGGCATTGTGTTGAATCTACAGATGATCATTTTCACATATATTAATTCTACCAATTCATTGTCATGGTAGATCCTTCCATCTACTGGTGTATAATGAAGACTTATTTTTACCAAACAGGATTTATTCCAGACATGCAACATTCAGATATAAATTAACATGATTCTTCATATCCATAAGCTAAAGAAGAAAAATCGCATGAATATATCAACAGGTGCGGAAAGATCATCTGGAAAAATTAAACACCCATTCATACAAAAAAAAAAAATCAATGAATCCGAAAGTTGGTTCTTTGAGAGAATAAACAAGATAGACAAACCTCTAGCCCAGTTAACCAAAAGAAAGAGGGAACAACTCCAAATCAATAGAATATGTGATGAAAGGGGAAATATCACAACAGACAATGAAAAGATCCAGACAATCATACGGGAATACTTCAAAAACTTATACTCTACTAAGTTTGAAAACCTAGAAGAAATAGATGAATATCTGAAATCCTGGGAATCACCAAAGCTCAACCAAGAAGAGATCGACAGCCTAAATAGACCAATAATACAGGAAGAAATTGAAAATGTAATAACTAGCCTCCCAACCAAAAAATGCCCAGGCCCAGATGGTTTCATGATTTAAAACTTCTAACAGGGGCTGGCAACATGGCTCAGCAGTTAAGAGCACTTACTTCTCTTGCAGAGGACCCAGATTTGGTTCCCAGAACTCACATGGTGTCTCACAATTGCCTATAACTCCAGTCCCCAAGGATTTGGCATCCTCTTCTGGCCTCCAGAGGCACCAGACATACACGTGACACATATGCAGGCAAAACACTCCTACACATAAAATGAAAATAAAATAAATCTTTAAAAAGAAGTTTGCACAAACTAGATACAGAACAGAATTTCTTCAACTCGATTAAAAAAAATCTACAAAGTAGAAAGTTTCATGATCAGATTGGGAGTAAGGCAAGCGAGTACCTCCTCAGATTTCTTTTCAGTATCATCCTGGAAGTCTTTGCTGATGCAGTGTAGCAAGGAAAATTCACAATAGACATACAGAGTTGAAAGAAAGAAATGAACCTATTTTTGTTTGCAGATGACATTTGTCTATATAGAAAATTCAAAGAATCTAAAATAAACAAATAAATTC
Organism: Rhizomys pruinosus; assembly: GCA_009823505.1. Lineage (NCBI taxonomy): Eukaryota > Metazoa > Chordata > Mammalia > Rodentia > Spalacidae > Rhizomys > Rhizomys pruinosus. Next base: position 686,316 of record VZQC01002336.1, read on the forward strand.
TCCCAGAACTATATATTTTAACAGGGCTTCAGGATATAGGTTTAATATATAAAAGTCCATCTCTTTTGTTTTTTACCAACAGTGAAAAAGTAGAATTTGACATTTAAAAAGCACAAAACTATTTACATTATCATCTCAAAAATGAAATACTTAGGTATAATCTAACAATACATATATAAGATTTATACAAACTTAGATATAATCTTAAAATACAAAATGATAAAACTCATAGCACATAAAATAGGAGAAAAAAATCTATGAGTTTCAAATTGGTGATGGCTATTTAGACTCCACATCAAAGGGACGATCTCTAAAATAAATAATTGATATACCAGACTTCATTAAAATGAAAAATCACTGCTCTGTCAAAGATACTTCAAGAGAATGAGAATACAATGCATAGACTAGATTAAAATATTTTTGAAAGACGTGGCCAATAAAGAATTATTATCTTGTCACTTTTCCTGCAGAGATGTGAACTAATGTTCATTCACTCCAGATAGGGCACCAAGGACAAATCGAAAAAATGATCCCACTCAAATGTAGCTAGATGAAACAATGAATGTAATTGAAGTTACTTACAAGAGCATGAGTAAGGGATTACCTATAGAAGCATGTTCAATTTATGGGTGGCTACACCAACAAAGAAGAGCTTTCCCTGACCCCCAACAACTGTACTGTCTATATATCTTCAAGGCATGCTTGCATCTCTTTATGTACCTTCCATCCAGGAATGCTAGTGAACCCAATCTTGTTAGGGTCTTGTGTAGCTAATCACAGCTGCTTTAAGTTCAAGATGGCAATGGCCATATCAGGCCTGGAAGACAGAGCTCCACAATACTCTACCCTTTCTTGGGATTCACTAGCTAAGGGGATACCTCCTAAAAAGTTAGCCAGATTCAATACAGCATGAAAAGTTTGTATCTCATTGCTTGTATTAATTGTTTGTTCCAAGGAGCCTTACTGAGTACAGCTTGGATGGAAGGGTGGATGCTACTACCTTGTTTAGCTCTTCATAACCCACAATCATTCTCTACAAAGCATTTGACTTCTCTGTTGGTTAGTTTTTGTCAGCTTGACACAAACCTGCACATACCTGAGAAGAGAGACTCTAACAAGAATTTTCTCCATCAGATTGGCCTGTGGGCAGGTCTGTGGTCATTCCCTTTAAGTGACGTAGGAGGGACCAGCTCATTGTGGGCAGTGTCATTCGTAGGCAGGTGGGCCTGGGCTGTATCAAATAAAGGAGCTAAGCAATCCAGGATTTCAATTCAGTAAGCAGCGTTCCTCTGTGGTCTGTTTCAGTTCATGCTTCCAGTTTCCAGTCTTGAGGTCCTGCCCTGGCTTCCCTCAGTGATGGACTATAATCTGTAACCTGAAATAACCCTTTTTGTCTCCAAGTTGGTTTCAGTCAGTATTTCCTTACAGCAGTCAAAACAGACAAGACCAGCTTCCTCATCCTGGAGCATTACTGGAGGTTCCTGTTACCTCCTCATCCCACCCACCTTTGTCCAGAGGGTAGGCAGAGCCTACATGTGGTGCTCAGCATAGCCTGGGGCTAATTTGGGAGGGGTCCTCCTGGTAGATGTGGTGATCCAGTTCCCAAGTCTGACAGGCTCTTGGTTGGCCCTGCAGCAACTACCTGCTGATAGGGCTACAGGCTAGGTAAACAATATCCACTCTCCAGTATACTTCCTCCTCCCCGGTATAAACAGCATACTCTGGTAGGGTAATTGCCTAGCACTGGGACAAGGTTAATCAAGAACCTGCACAGCTCTATCTCCACATAATCTATCTAACTGGTATCCACTGTCTCTGATGTTCCTGAGGCCACCAGGAACCAAGGCAGACCTGGCCGCATTACATTACTAGGCTCCAATGAACTCATTGTGGGGCCTCCAGGTGCCTTGCATGGTCATCACCTGCAGACAAACACCAGGTCCAGACAATGTCCCACCACATAGGATCTCCTTTTTCCACAGTAGAAGCTAAAATTCATCAATGGTAGAAGATAAAAATGGGGTTCACTTTCACCTCTTTGGTGAACTGTTTTTCAGTCTTTGAATCCTTACAAAGGCTCACAAACACAGCATTTGACTTTCTGTCTATTTTTTTCCCCCAGGAACACTAGCTTGACACAAATTTTGCCACATTCGCTTTCAAATGACCAGGACAGATCCCAGTATCTGTTTTGTTTGTTTTTATTTTCGTTTTGTTTTCTCATTACATCTTGACTGTGTCAACACATCAGGAAAACAATTTACATGCTTGTTTGTCCCTCAAATTTATGGGACACTTTCTTACTTCATAAAGATCATGCATGACCCACCATAGGGCTCAGTGAAGTCACAAAAGGTCCATATCATTTCTAAGGCATCTACAAAATTAATTTTCCTTTTAACTCTGATGATGAACATAGGGTTACCTGGTCTGGTGGACCTGGGCATCACACTGCCTCTCTCACCCCATCCCTGACTACCATTTTAATGTCATTTTCTCCTCTTCACTATTCGTTTTAACCATGCACTTCAAGATTGTTTTTCAAGTGCAAATAGGTAAGAAATGCTTTTTTTTTTTAATTTTACTTATTTTTATATGTGTATGAATGTACTGTCTGCATGGAGGTTTGTGCACCCGTGTCGTGGAATGCTGCGGAGGTCAGAAGAGGATGTTGGATTCCCCTGGAACTGGAGTTAAAGATGGTTCTCAGCCACCATGTGGGTGCTGGGGCTCGAACCCGGGTCCTCTGCAAGAGCAGTCTGCACTCTTAACTGTTAGGCCATCTCTTCGGCCCCAATTTTTATTTATTTTTAAAGGATGAGTAGTAATAGCATTATATGGAGAGAGGAATATGGTTTTTGGAAAGATTTATTATTACTATAGCTTTAAAAATATTTTTAGAGTTTTTGTGCATTTTGTACAATAGTTCCTTTTTTATTGTTGAAGTTGTATGTATTTCATACAACCTTTCTTAGTCAAACTTAGACCCATTCCCCCTTCTTGCCCCCCCCACCCCAACCAGAGCTCATGCATTCTGCCATACATATCTTTGGTCTTTGTTCTAGTTTGTCTTCTTTTGCTGTGACAAAACACTCTGACCAACACCAACTTGGGGAGGAAATGGTTTATTCAGCTTACATCTCCTGGGTCACAGTTCATCACTTAGGGAGCCCAAGGCAGGAACTCAAGGCAGGAACCTGGAGGCAGGAGCTGAAGCACAGGCCATGGAGGAGTGCTGCTTACTGGCTTGCTCTCCTGGCCCATGCCTGGCCTGCCCTCCTATACAGAACACAACAACCTGCCCAGGGTGGCACCACCCATAGTGGGCTGGGCCCTCCCACATTGCTCGACAATCAAGACAGTACTCCACAGATGTGGCCACAGGCCAGTCCAATGGAGCCAATTCCCTAATTGAGGCTCCCTCAACCGAGGTGCGTCAAGTTGACACTAAAGCTATGCAGCACAGTCTTTTTCTCAGTCTTTTTTTTTTTAATTTTTCAGTGCTGAAGTCTACTGTTTGGGGCAGAAATTTATTGTTTCAGTCAGTTATTTGACCCAGTCTTTTTTGTTGTTGTTGTTGTTCCTTTCGATTTACATCGCTTCACCCCATCCCTGACTACCATTTTAATGTCATTTTCTCTCTTCACTGTTTAGTTTTCCCCATGTGCTTCAAGCTTTTTAAATCCCAGGAGGGAATACTTAGCATGAATCTAATCTGTATTGCATTTTCCTTATGTATCCCCATCCCTAGCCATAAGAAACGGCAAGCCAGTGCTTACATTGTATTCTTTCCTTTATCCAACTTATTTACCAAATCAGAGGCTGACATGGAACATGCTACATGCATGTCCTTTCCTTGCTGCAATTCCTCATTCATGTGGTAAAATTCTTTCTAAAAGACAGCTGAGCCTCAATTACATGTCTTATCAAATACACCAAGAGCAATGCAACTTCTCCAACAGCTTTGTTAAGGTTCTGTTCCATACATGCTACTTTCAAGGACTGTGACATATTCTCTGGCCTATTAGCCATTTTCAAGATATCCCTGTATTCTCTTGTGAGCCACATTCATCAAGGGAGTGTACAACCCCATAAAAAATAGATGAAGATGATCCTGTTGCCTTTCCATCCTGACTTTCCCATTGGGCAGAGTGTTTAGCTTCAGTTCTATGTCTTATCGTCCACAGCAGGGGTAATGCACCTGCTACTGCAGCAAAGAAACATGCACACAGCACAAGGTGAAGGACAGCTATATTCGGATTAAGCCAGTGGGTGCTCCACTCCAGATAGCTTAGCTTCAGTTGTTTGTCTTGTCATTCATAGCATGTACGAAAGGCAACCATTTTCCCCAAATTTATCTTTGGCGCTGTTGGGCATCCAATGATTTTCTATGGATAGATGAATAAATATTTATTCCAGATAGAACACCAAAACCAACTAAATAAATGACTGCAGCAAAAGCTAGGTTGCTGAGTCAATGAGTTCAACTGGAATTCCTTACAGGAGCATGCACAGCTGCACCAGGGAAGAGTGTCCATCATCCAGGTAATTCTAACACCTTTGATTTCAAGATGGCAATGGCCACAGCATGCCCAGGGGACAAAGTCCTACCATAGCAAAATATACAAACATCTCTGAACAATCTGATTAACTAATGGACAGACAATATGAACAGAATTATCCATCTTGAAAAGCATGTTTGGCAGAATGCATGAGCTCTGGTGGGGTGGGGGGATGGGGGGACACGGATCTAGATTTGATAAAATATATATATATATTAATTAATTAATTAAAAAAGAAAATAAACAACAACAAAAAAGAAGTGTTCATCTTATGTATCAATACCTAAGATACGGAGGTAGAAAATGAACATATGAGAAAATGCTCACCAGCATATGCCATTTGAGAATTACAAATTAGAACAAAATGTGGTATTGCTACATATCAATTAGAATGGCAATACCCTTAAGTACTGACCACAACACCAAATGCTGAAGTGGACATTGCTACTGGGCATTCAAAATGATACAGCTGCTTTGGAAGACAGTCCAACAACTTCTTACAAAAACTGAACAGACTCTGACCATAAGATCTATAAGTCACAATCCCTGGTAAAAATCAACCAATACCTAATCAGGCACGGTGAACAGAACCGTGATCTGTGTTCTGGAGGCTGAGGCAAGAAAATCATGAATTTGAGGGTTACAAGGGTTACATAGTGATTTCAACGTTAGTTTGAGCTATACAGTGAGTTCTCATCTCAACCAAACATAGGGATCATTGCAGAAAAGGTGGTGTAAAGATTGTAAGACCCAGAGATGGTAGATGAATACAAGAAAACTCTGTTGTCTGGATTCTATAGTGTAGTTGCACATATGAACCTATAGCAGTTGTGACAGGATGCACAGGACCTGTGCAAACCCAAGCCAGAGAGGGCCCAGCATGGATGGGGGAGGTGGGCAGGAAACCCCAGACCTAGTTGAGGATCTATTTGCAATGAATGAATGCTGGGAAAGGGAGAGTTGTTGTTTTCTTGATGTGTCACCTGGTGCGTTGCAGAGACTCCAAGGTATGTACCCACACCCAGGATAATTTAAGAAACATATATTAGACTCCATTTGTCTCTTAAAAGACGAATAAGAGAAGACATGAAGTCAGGGAGGGGGATGTGCAGTAACGTGGAAAAAGAGGGTGGATGTCTGTATTTGATCAAAATATACCCTGGGAAATTCTTAAATCAATCAAAATATCTAAAAGAATGAAACAAACAAAAAACAAAAATGAAAATTCATTTTTGGAGTCTGCTCATGGATGTTTGGAGCAGTTTTATGTATAACTGCCAAAGCTTGGAGGCAATTGATAGGTCCTTCAATGGGAAAATGGATAAATTAATGGTGACACATCCAAATAATTGCTATCACTCAGTGATAAAATAAAATGAGCAGGGCTGGAGAGATGGCCTAGCGGTTAAGAGCGCCGACCGCTCTTACAGAGGACCCGGGTTCGATCCCCAGCACCCACATGGCGGCCGAGAGCCGTCTGAAACTCCAATTCCAGGAGAACTCCAGTTCCAGGGGAATCCGACGCCCTCTTCTGACCTCCGCGGCATTGCATGGCACGGGTGCACAAACTTGCATACAGGCAGTACATTCCTACACATACAGAAATAAATAAAACTAATAAAAAAATTAAAATAAATAAATAAATAAAATGAGCAACCGAGCAGAGAAAAGATACAGAAAAGCTGGAGATATGACTCAGCAGTAGAGCACTTGACTAACAAGTAGGAGGTTATATTCTTGGGCCTTTAAAATAGAAAAATCCATAAAAATATATATCTATATATATATATATATCAAAGTGAAAGTAGAGCATCTAAAAAAGGCTAGGTACAGTGGGATTCCAACTACACAACATTGTAGAAAAGACAAAACTATGGGGACAGTGAATTGACCAGTGGTTCTAAGTATTATGGATGACCAGGAAATTATTCTGTTGGATATAGTAATTTCAGATATGGGAAGTAGAGGCAAGAGGAAAAGGAGTACAAGACCAGCCTTAGCTGCATACTGAATTCGAGGCCCACTGGGGCTACATGAGACCCTTTATATAAAAAAAAAACCCTAAGTAACTAAACTAATTAAATAAAATTGGGATTAAAATGAGGTGATGTGTGTATAAGTGTCTGGCAAAAGGTAAATTAGGTGTTTTGTTTTGTCCTTTGTGCCTTGTCCACACCTGAACACAGTAGATGCATCATATGGTGTTTAATGGGTACAAATCTTTTTTTAAATTTTATTTATTTTCGTATGTGTATGAATGTACTGTCTGCATGTAGGTTTGTGCACCCGTGTTGTGCTGCAGAGGTCAGAAGAGGGTGTCAGATTCCCCTGGAACTGGAGTTAAAGATGGTTTTCAGCCACCATGTGAGTGCTGAGGATCAAACCTGGGTCCTCAGCAAGAGCGGTTGGCGCTCTTAACTGCTAGGCCATCTCTCCAGCCCCATGGGTACAAATTTTAACATGGAGAAACTCTAGTGCAGAGCCAGACTCTTCCAACTATGAATTTCACTCTTAGTGAGATGCTTCAACTCTTGCTGGAACTTTCAAGATAATTCATCATATCTTTGTCTAAGCACATATAGAATATCAAGTGTCATGTAAATATACTGTTAGCACATTTCATACTTATATCAGTCCATTTATTTCTTGATTTTACTGTCTTCTGATTTAGGATCACTTAGTACCTTTGTTTAGCTTTAAGTGTGGTCCAGAAGTAAAAAGAATTCTATAATAAACCCCATTGTCCAACTGTAACAGCTAGCTCTCTTCTTTCACCTTCTCACCATTCACTCTTGCAATCCCTATATTATTTTGCTATAAATCACAGACTTCAGATTACATTCTCTATAAATATTTTGGTCTACATTTCCAAAAACTAAACACTCTTTTTTAAAAACCCAATACTAGTGGACCAGAGAGATGGCTCAGTGGATAAAGGCACCTGCCGCCAAGCCTGATGACTGAGTTTTTTAATCCCTGGAACCCACATGGTAGAAGGGGAGAGAACTGATTCCTACAAGTTGTCTTGTGACCTCTACTTATGTACCATGGTACAAACACACACACACACACACACACACACACACACATGCATGCACATCACAAAATAAATTGAAAAATTTTAAAACACAGTACTATGATCATACCTTAAAAGTTAATAATTCTAGCTGGACATGCTAACACACATCTACAGTCCTAGCACTTAGGAAGCTGAAACAAGAGGGTCCTGAGTTTAAAGGCAGCCTATGCTATATAATGAGACCTTGTCTTTATTGTGATTTATTTTTAATTATTTCTTTTTGGGTTTTTGTTTTGTCTTTTTGAGACAGGGTCTCCCTGTAGCTCTGGATGTCCTGGAACTCACTCTGTAGACCAGGCTGACCTTGAACTCACAGAGATCTGCCTGCCTCTTTAATTATTTCTTAAGATTATCAAATGCCTAGTCAATGCTCAGCTTTCTACCTATAATGTTTAAGTTATTTGTTTCATTGAGTATCTAAATGAAATCAACATACTGTGCTTGAATACTTTGCATTTTTAATCTTTTTCTATTTTTAACTAAATTTTTATGTATTGTGGAGATTCCTCATCTATTTTCTCTCTTTCAATTTATAAAGACAATTGTTTATTCTGTCAAATCCACACACTCTAGATTTTGCTGAGTATTCCCCCATGGTGTCATTTAACATGCTCTTTTAAATTTTTCTATAATTAGTATCAGGCTCTAAAGGTTTGATCAGGTTTGGGGCTGTTCTTTTTTATAAGACTGCTTCATAAATCATGGCATAAAGAGCGTAATATCTATTGCCTCTTCGTGATGCCAAAAGTCACTGATGATCAATGCTTAGACCCATTATTTCTTATCACAAACTGATACTCTGGGTGGTTCATAAAGTGTACATAAGTGAGCATCAGAAAATGACTCCCAGTGACTCTGTGCAAAGACAGCATCTTCAGCAAGTGATGTTGGCAAAACTGGATGACCACCTGTAGAAGAATGAAATTAAAACCCTACCTCTCACCCTGTACAAAAGTCAACTCCAGATGGATTAAAGACCTCAACGTGAAACCCCAAACTCTGAAGGTGAGAGAAGAAAAAGTTGGCAGCAGACTACAAGACATAGGCATAGGAAAAGACTTCCTAAATCAGACAGCAGCTGCACAAGAATTAAGGTTGACAATTGACAAATGGGACCTCATTAAACTCAAAAGCTTCTGTACATCAAAAGAAACAATCAAGGAAGTGAAGAGAAATCCCACAGAGTGGGAGGAAACCTTCACTGCAGATACATCTGACAAAGCATTGATTTCCAGAATATATAAACTACTCAAAAAACAAAGAAAAAAGAAAACAAATGACCCACTCAATAGATGGAGCAAAGAACTGAACAGAGACTTCACAAGTGAGGAATTAGAGATGTCTGAGAAACACCTCAAGAACTGTTCAACATCACTAATCATTAAGGAAATGCAAATCAAAACCACTTTAAGATATCATCTTACTCCAATAAGACTGGCTAGGATCAAGAAAACAAATGATACCAAGTGCTGGAGAGGTTGTGGGGAAAGGGGAACACTCATCCACTGCTGGTGGGAATGTAAACTCATACAGCCACTATGGGAAGCAGTGTGGAGAACCCTTGGAAGACTTGGAATGAACTTGCCACCCAACCCAGCCATACCACTCCTGGGCCATGTACCCACAAGACTCACCCCACAGCAGAGATACATGCACAGCCATGTTTATTTTCAATCTACTTAAATCTTAATCTGATTTTTCAATCTGCTTAAATCCCCTGGAACATCCTCCAACTCCAAGTTCAAATCAAATTTAGCTGTTGCATCTAAACATTGCAATTGGCTCTGGAAAAAATCTATAATTAAAAGTGAAGTGTGTTACATGTGCCATACTCACTAGACTGACCATTTGTATAACTCACTGAAAGAAGATATGTTACCATGATAACATAAAATGCCTCCCCCTCCCCTTCCCATTCTGCAACTTTCTAACAGAGCCACTGTTGCAGGACAGGTGCTTCATTATTAGATAAGTCCTTATTTCACATATTTAATAATCTACAGTAAATTAAACTGCTCATGGGTGGGTGGTCACTGAACTAAAAACAAGAGCAGATCACACATAAAATGCAAGTAATGGTAGGGACATGTTGCGTTGTTGTGATGTTTTGAGCAAAGTCATGTCATTGTCTAAAAACCTAAGAATGGGCCAGAAAGACATAGAGGAAAGTAACTGGTCCATAATTTGGAAAAATATCTCAACTGGAAAAGTTATATGTACAAACAGTATCTAACAGCTGAAAAGAGCTGGCTCCAGAATGACAGAACTATACATGACATGTGTCTTTGCTTTGGTATTTTTGAGACAGGGTCTCCCTTTCGTCCCAGCTGGCCTGGACCTTGTTCTGTAGACTAGGCTGGCCTTGATATCACAGAGATCTGCCTGCCTCTGCCCCCTGAATGCTAGGATTAAAACCATGTGTCACCATGCCCAGCTTAAAGATGGTTCTTAGCCGCCATCTCTCCAGTCCCAGTATACAACTAATTTCTTCCAATTATTTTAATTATTCTCTATTTCAATTCTGAATGTTTAAAGTAAAACTGAGACAAACTGGCAACTAAGCTATCATGAGAGAAACTCTTGTAGGAATTAAAAGTAATCAAATTGAACATATTTATATTCATAAAAGGAAGCCCCACAATGAAAAAAATGTCACATAGCATTATAGTCAAATTGTTCTTTCCAGATGTGAGATTGGAAATGTATCCTTCTGGCTAAAGTTGCACTTTGAAGCAACCAGAAACCAAGAGTGAGGAACTGGAACAGCAACTCAGTTTTATAGAACACTTTACAGTTTACAAATCATTTTGTATTCTTCTCCCATTTGATCAGCTTATGAACTCAGTGAAGGACATGGTAAGGGAATTTTGGTACCCTGGCAGATGAAGGTTCTGTCTTCTCAGGAAATTTTAGCAAACTAATTGGGGCATTATTAATAGGCCATTCAATCGCCCTCTGCGTTAGTTAGGTGTGTGTGTGTGTGTGTGTGTGTGTGTGTGTGTGTGTAAAGAAAAAAGAAAGCGACAGAGAGAGAAGGCACACACAGAGAGACAGAGAAAAAAAGAGACAGAGAAAGAGAGAGAGAGAGAGAGAGAGAGAGAGAGAGAGAGAGAGAGAGAGACTGATATCCCAGCCTAAGCACCCAGGTAGACAGCAAATTTCCTCCCTTGACATTTTTGCTCTACACAGGCCCAGGACAGATTTGATAGTACCACACACATTAGGGACAGCAATCTGTTTGCTTCATCTACTAATTCAGATGCTAATCTCATCTAAAAATGTCCTCACAGATATACTCAGAAATTCTGCTTAGCCAAACATTTGAGTACCCCATGATCAAGTCAACTTGACCCGGAAAATTAACCTGGCACATCCCCCAATCAAACCCAAAGGGTAAAATTTCCATTTCGGAGGGATCCCAGAATCGGGCTCCACCTTTATTCTGCCTTAGACTATACTTTGGTGGTCACATTGGAACATATCCTCTTAAGGAGGTCCAGAATGTCCTACTCAACTCTGGACCTAATAAACCCTGGAAGGTGAAAAGAAAAACTCATCCCCAGAAGCTAGGATAGAAAGGCCAGCAATGTAACAGAAGATAACCTTCAAATGCAGAGAATGTAGTCAGCTTCTCATATGGCAAGAGCAAATTAGCCAACGTTCCTATTTCCTGTTTTCTCACCTGTAATATGAGGACAGAAATATTTCACCAGGAACTACTAATACACACAGCAACATGGAATCCTCTCACAAGCCTCCTGAGTGAAAGTATCCAGACACAAAGGAGTATCACACTACACTTAGGATTCCATTCATAAGTACTTGCAGCCCAGCCAGAATAAATCTATGGGAGAGGAAGTCAAAATAGTAGCAGCAGGGAAATGGACTTAAAGAAGACACAAGGGAACTCCATGCAGCGATGAAAATGGTCTGGATCTTTACTATGGAGTGAGTTACACAGGTGGGCATGTACCAAAGTAATCTAACTGGACCCTTAAGAGCTGACATTTTACTAGACAATATATATTAATAATTTCAAGTATGTATGTTTGGGGTTATTGTGAGTAATGTTTGAGATAACATAAGGTGTTACAACAGGTATCCAAGAGGTGATGTCTAAAAACACTTTTCTTAAAAGTGACTAGCTTCAAGACATGCATTGTAGCACACAAGTGGTATCTCAGGACTTGAGAGACAGAAGCAGGATTGTAAGTTCCAGGGCAGCCTGGGCTATGCAGTGAGATTGTTATCAGAAATGTCCCCCATCAACAAATGCCTTGAATGCTTGGAGGAAGATAGGACTACCTATCAAAAGTAGATCACTAGGCATGGGCCTTTGAAGGTTAAGACTATTTCTGGCTCCTGATTCCTGGTCTATAAGATGTGTGATAACCCTGCCACATGCTCTAATAGCCACAGACTAAAATGTTCTACCATACCATTCTGCCATGATGGACTGTACCCAGTTAAACCATGAGCCCAAATAAATGATCCCTCCTTTAAGTTGTTTTTGTCCAGTATTTTGTCACAATAAGGAGAAAAGCAACTAATCCAGAGACTCTGTCCAAACAAACTAAGCTAAACTAAACCAGGATAATAGAAGAAAACTCCTACTATTGACAATAAACCAAATAGAAGAATCAAAATTACAGAAGTAACAGATTTTAGAAATTTTAATAAGTCTGTATCATCCAGAAATCCAAGAGGATTCCAGAGCAGGGATAGATGACATAAACAACTCAGTCCCTCCAATTTTGGCTCTGGGCTTCTACCACAGCAGCACCCCTGGCCTCACAATACCAGTAGGGGAATTCTGTCCAAAGAAGTTGATAATAGGCAAGGATCCATTGGTACAGACTTGAGACAGTCTTAAGCAGAGCTAAGAGGTCAGGGAAATTGCCACTCCAGAGTAAATGGGCCCAGGGTTATAGGGCCAAAGAGTGATTGAAAAAGGGAGTAAGAGTAATAGAACAGAACAAAGACCTAACTTATGGAAGTCTAAATGCACATCTGAGGAGGAGTAAGAGGTCAGTTTCTATCAGAAAGTAAGAAGACAATGAAAGTGTTCCTCAGTACAGAACCCGAGTATTGACTTATCCCAGAACCTGACAAGAAAGCAATCCTGGATGAATCCAGCTGGTTCTGTCATCACACAAGTTATCTAAAATTCTCCTGGACTGAACACTAGAGTACTTCATTTAAAAATATTTTATTTATTATATTTAGTTTATGTGAATGAGTGTATTGCCTGCAAGTATGTAAGTGCACCCATGTCATGCAATGCCCATGGAGTCAGGAGAGGGCATCAGGTTCCCTGGGAACTAGAGTTATGGATGTTTGTTAGCTGCCATGTGGGTGCTGGGAATGGAACCCAGGTCAGCTGCAAGAGCAGACGTTGCTCTTAACTGCTGAACTATCTTTCCAGCCCATAGAGCACTTCTTAAAGGTGAACATGCATACAAATCCCCCCAGAGATCCTGTTAAAATGCAAATTTTGATCCAAGAGGTCTTGAATGGAGCCCCAAGTTCTGCCCCTCTAACATGCTCTCAGGAGATGGATGTATTAATTACTTTGCTGTTCCTGTGATAAAATACCATGACCAAAAGTGACTTTAAGAAGGAAGAGTTTATTTTGGTTTATGGCTCCAGACTGAGAACCGATAATGGTGACAGAGGCAGCAGCAGGCAGCAGGAGCAGGAAGCTGAGGTTTGCATTTCCAACCACAAGGAGAAAGCAGAAAGAGTTAAAACAGGAAGTAGGGCAAGACTATAAACTCTCAAAGCCCACCCCTGGTGATATACTTCCTCCAGAAAGGCTCCACCTCCTAAAGGTCTAAATGGCACACCACCAACTGGGGACTGGGTGCTAAAATACAAGAGTCTATGAGGGTCATTGTTCATTCAAACCACCACAGGGGTGATACCTGTATTTTTTTTTTTTTTTGGTCCAAGAATCACATTTGGGTTAAAACGAACCTTCTGAAAGATGCAGTTTGTGGCAGCATCCAGGTAACTAGGATGATCTTTTTGATTTCTTCACATATCTGTTTCCTTTGACTGTGAGCTCAGATAGTGAGAGGGAATAAACATCCCCTCCCAGTATTAAAACCATGGAAGTCAATATTCTATGAGGCATTCTAAGAAGCCCATTCCTATTTATTCTGGATTTAAAGCACTGCCGTATATGGTGCTGTAAGGAGATTTATAGCTTTTAATCTTCTCACATAGCAAAACTGCTAAATACAGTATAATATATATGACAGGAATTAGTCCAGAATTTATTTAAGGCTTTTCCTCCTCAGTTCATATGTCAAAAAATTGCCATTTCCAATTATTTATTATGAGTCTAATGTTTTTCAAGGTGGATGCATTACTCTTGTTATCTGCTTTCAATTAGCTGAGAATTTACTATGCTCAGACAAATGTCCATTCATCAGCAAATTCCACATTCCTGGCAGACTGATTAACTTCCCAGGGCTCTTCCTTTATAGTTAAAATAAATGAGGCTGTCCATGGCTCATGTTTGTTTGCCTATGGAAGGAAACAGAATAAGTTTAGGATAGAGAAGAATAAAGTGGTGGTAGTGGGAGGAGGAAAAGGAAGAGAGAAGCAGGAGGAAAGTTGGAGGATGAAGAAGAAAAGAGTTGGAAGAGGAAGAAGAGGAGACTGAAAGAAGAAAAAATTTCAAGCAATCAGCAGAGATTAAAGACAGAAATAAACGCCTACCATGCACCAAAAGTTCTCTGCACTAGAGCATATTTAGCCATGTCAAAAATTCAACAGTTCGGAATTGCAGTTCCATCAGCAAAGGGCTGGAAGACTTGAACTTGGCCCTTGCTGTGGGGCTTGCTATATAGTATGAGAAGTATAAGCTTTGGAACCAATAAGGCCCGACTCTGAATTCCAGCTCCACCACTAAGAACCAGAACACATGGGGTAAATTATCCAACCTCCATTTTAAACTCTCTTAAGGTATTTTCCTCTGGAAAATCACAGCAGTGAAAGGTAATTTGCATGTTGCTCATAAATTTAAGTGAAACTGTATTTGTGTAGTGTTTATGTCAGCTAATTAACCCTTTGAGTTTCAAACAGCATTTGTTCAAATGTCATCCAATTGGTAGAGAGGATCTCGAGTCTCTCAAGCTGCCCTAGGGCCTTGAGTGGGTGGGAAGAGAGGGAGAGAGCAGTGGATGTTTCTTCTCACTGTGGCTGCCACAAGCCTCTCCTCAGTTCTGCATCTCAACACAGAGCAGCCCTGTTCTTTCCTCTGTATTCATCACATCTCCAAATCACCACAGTGGTGCAGGCTACTCAGGAGGCTGAGGCAGGAGGATCACTTGAGTGTGAGAATTTAAGAGCAGCCTGGACATCATAGAGAGATGACCCTCCTATGTCCCACCCCATCTTTAAAAAAAGAAGAATCAACCCAATCGAATCAAGCTGACTTTATTACTGACAGTCTGAGGAGAAAGGAAGTTTTCCACACAGCAATTCCACATATAACTGAGACAAATATGTGACTTGGCTCTCCTCTGCCTTTTCTTTGTCTTTCTCTTTCCCCTTGCCTTGAATATATGTGGACAGAGGAATAAAACAAAACCTAAACTTGTTTATACTGCCTTACCCAGATCACTTTAGTTGATCTCCCAGCACTGACCTCTCTTTAGGAACCCACTTTGAACTTGGGTCTTGACACCCCAATGGCATTTCAATGTGTTTGGCTATGGAACAACCTCCCCACTTGAGGGATCCCACTGCATTAGAGCCCACACTAGCAAAATAATGCACAGTGCAAAACTCTGTGCATAGCACATATGGGTTATGCATGAATGGATTGTTTACCTTAATGTTTGCTGAATAGCAGGCTTGCCTTGGAGTGAGAGAAGTGATGAGACAGGTGAAATGTACCTGTCACCCCATTTTCTCATTTTTCTCTCCTGTGTTTCATTCCTTAGTGTTTTGTTATATATTCTTTTTTTTTTTTTTTTTTT
>VZQC01002336.1:703407-844091 GCA_009823505.1 Rhizomys pruinosus
AAATATATATATATATATATATATATAAACCTCTTAATTAAGAAGAAAAGATAAGAAAGGAGACTGGAAGGGTATAGCTCGGTTGTAGAGTACTGAGGAGACATCAGTATGAATTTAAAAAGGGAGGAGGGGGAGAGAGAGGAAGAAGGCAGGGGGAGAGAGAAGAGGAAGGAGAGGAAGAGGGGGAAGAGCAGGAGTAGGAAGAAGATGAAGGGGCAGAGGAGAAAGAGAAGAAAGAGGAATAAAAAGAGGGCAAAAGTTTTGTTTTAGCATCACCCAGACAATGTTTTTAAGACAAGAATCCTCTGATATGCCACCCTCGAGGAAGAGGAAATAGAAGGTCAGGAGAGAGATGAGGGCTGCGAGTCTTCCAGAAAGAGAGCAAGGATCCCCCAATGCAACAGCAAGTCTTTCATTGCTCAGCTATTACTGAGTCTTATGCTGTAGAGTTTCTTAAATTTTAGCTCACATAAAAATTACCCACATTACCCAGAGGGTTTGCTAAAAACAGCTAGATCCCACTCCTAGAGTTCTGGTTTACCTGAGGAAATATTTTCCCAGGGCCTACTTGTCAAATCAACTGAGAAACTGAGAGCTATCATCAGGTATAGAATACTAAAAACAAAGACAAAGAGGAGGAAGGGGATGGGAAGGAGGAGGAAGAGGAGGAGGAAAGGAGCAAAATCTCTTCCACCACCTATAGCAAAGGAATGTCCCAATGTAAAGAATTATTCTTCTTAATTAAAATATTCCTGCTTTAATGTATAAATAATTCTGGAATGAAAGTCACTGAGGCCTGTGTCCAGGATGACTAGTGATAGTTTAATTGAGTTACTTGGAAAGAAGGCTGAATTATTTGCCACTTGATGTCCTAGAAAGCCAGGTAACTTCGGCTTAGTTCTGAAGTGTTCACACTTTGGGGACCCTGTTGAAATATGCCCTCTTGGAATTCAGCTGCCCTGCCCTGGAAATCCCAAACTACATAGAGAGATCACCTATTACATGCTTGAATTAAACTCTGAGCCCACCTGATGCCCAGACATCATGGAGCCAATCTTCATAGTTACCTATTCATGTCAGATACCTTGGCACTCAAAGCAGCTCTAATGAAAGCCTCACGTTTATAGTAGGGGTGCGTGTTGATGCTGTTCATGACTCTTTAAGGAATGGGAGCTCATTGAGGGCAGAGAGGTGCGACTGTCTTCATTTACTTATATTCAGAGCTTAAATCAGGGCCTGACCATATAGTAGGAGGTCCGCGGATTCCCAGTCCTCACTGATGAATGAAAAACTCGTTTACTGTCTTGAAAAATCCAGACTCCATTATTCATACACTCAGGATAACAGATCTTTTCTGGCACAAGACTCAGTGAGTGCACTTGGAGGCTTTGAGTTTGCCTTGCCTGAATGTGAAACCTTAGCTGTGCTTCTGTCTGACTGTGCAATCTTAGATTAGTAACCTAAATGTGTTTCTATGCCTTAGTTTCCTCATTTGTGAATTGGATAAAATAATTGTACTTACCTTTAAGAGTTATTTGAAATATTAGATACTTATCCTTGAAAGAGACCTAGGACAGACACCATTCACTATTTAGTGAGCACTCAATGGCTGCTAGCTATTTTATTTTGTGGTTATTATTATTCAGTTATTATTACAAAGCAATGCCTCCGAGACCCAAATTGCAAGCACCCCTTCTCATAAAAGCAGCCCCCAAAGGATGCTCCTGGCACTGAGCCAGCTGTTACCTCCAGTTGACTGTTTTATTTGTTGACCTTAGAGACTAAGGGAGCTTATTGAATTTGCCACTCTCCACACATCTGCATGCATCATGCAGTGGCACTGGGGATTTATAAAAATGAAGTTATTCTTAACACAATGAATCTTGGGTGCACAAGAATCACCAGAGGAACTTGATTAAAATGTAAATTCTAAGGCTCTGCTTTTAGTCAGAGTAGGACTTTGGAGTATGGCCCCCTAAAATGTGCTCTTTTAATAAGCCTCCCCAGGTTACTTCAATGCAGAAGTCCTTGGAAATTCTGTCTCAGCAGATGGTCCTCTTAAGGCATGAGCCACCCAAACATTTATGTCATGGCCAATCATTCAAATAAATGAATTTCCCCCAAATTCTCTCATGTATTATAGCTAAAAAGGTAAAAACTACAGTACAATGAGGATAAACATTTATTTAAGCAGTATCTTAAAATTCTAGTTTAAATAATAGGTTTACTACACTGTTGCTCAAACTCCAGAAGTCTTCTAAGACAAAGCACTCTAAAACGTAAGCAATAGGTCTAATAGCTAATCTACCACAGTCCATATATGTTAATCATATGCTCTAAGGCAAAGATTGTGTTTATAAACAAATATTTGCAAACGTACTTATATTCTTATAAATAAAAATAAAAGTGGTCCAGAGTATCAGAAACTCTACGAGCAGAGATATTGGTTGAATATCATTACCTCATTCAGATACATTCACACCCACGTCATGTTTTTCTCCTTTTCTTCCTTCATGTCTTTATTGTTTTCTCCCCAAATTATTTTCTGAGTGCCTACCACATGCAGAACACATGTATATGTGTGTTTGCACAGCCAAGCATGTATGCTCATTTGTATATGTGTGTATGCGTGTGTGTGTGTGATATGTGTGAATTCATGATCCTAAGGAATGTTCTCCTTGGGTATTACATATAAATATGGAACACACTTAAAATCCATTCCAAGCCAGTATCTTCAGAAAGTCTGTGTTGTAAAATTTTGCACTAGCGGTAGATGTCAAGCTGTGCAGGACATTATAAATAGATGGACCTCTTTCAAGGTACTTCATGGTACAGTGTGAAAAAATTCTTTTATATTCTCTCCATCTAGGATATAATCATGCATGGCCCAGAACATGGCCATAAACTAGCCCTAGTAAGATTGGATTTTTAACTTTGCAAATTTCAAACAAGAAGGGATTTTTAATTCAAATTGACTCTATTTAATTCTTGGCCCTGATGCAGGGTTGAGAACAACAACATGCCAGTTTCTGATGTAGTCTGGATATTGCTGTAGATGGAAAGCAAAATGCTCTATCTCATTTCTCTAAGTTCCTTTCATGAGAATTATTTTCTCTGTGTGGTGAAGAAGGGAAAAGATGGCAATTTTAGCCTTCTGAAGGCAGGAAAGAGGAGAAATTGCCTTGTTCAAATCATAACTCATCATCCAATTCAAGGGAGGGAGCCTGCTGAAACAGTGCTTAGGGCTTTTTAAAGAACCGACTCTTGGGGGAATATGCCTAGAGCTGGGTTTCTCTATGTGGACATCATTGCCAGCTTGGGCTGCTAGTTTTTGTTAGGGAGGAGCACGAATGGGAAGCAGAAGCCATGGAAAAATGCTGCTTACGGATCCCCTTTACTGCACATAGGTTGGTGCAATGCAGCGGAGGTCAGAAGAGGGCGTTGGATTCCCCTGGAATTGGAGTTAAAGATGGTTCTTAGCCGCCATGTGGGTGCTGGGAATCGAACCCGGGTCCTCTGCAAGAGCAGTAGTCACTCTTAACCACTGAGCCATCTCTCCAGCCCCTCAACTATCTTTCTTATAAAACTCAAGCCTACCTGCCTAGGGATCTCAGGGCTTAAGTGGCCTAGGTCCTACCACATCAGTCACCAGTGAAGGAAATTTCTCACAGACATGGCCACAGGCTAAAGTCCTAAAGTGTACTTCATGAAGCAGACCAATGGCAACTCGTGTGGTACCATTGGGCTGATTCACGCAGTGGCCAATAATCAAGACAAGCTGGACTTCGAGGATGGATCAGTCCTGAAACGGTTTCTTTCTGAAAAAGAGATGTCCCCTGAAGACAGAGCAAAATGCTTTGAAAAGAATGAGGCCATTCAGGCAGCCCTGATGCTGTGGCCCAGGAAGGCCAGTGTCGGGTAGATGACAATGTGAGTTTTAATTTTATTCTGTTTAACAACGTGGATGGCCACCTCTATGAACTTGATGGGCGAATGTCTTTTCCAGTGAACCATGGCACCAGCTCAGAGGACACTCTGCTGCATGATGCTGCCAAGGTCTGCAGGGAATTCACCGTGTGTGAGCAGGGAGAGGTCTGCTTCTCCTTTGTGGCCCTCTGCAAAGCAGCCTAAGTCCTGGGGGAGAGCCGGCTGCTCCCCTTCCGCAGCAGAACCGTGCAGCTCTGCCCAAGGCCTGCAACCAAAGTGCTTGTAATCACCGCCTTCTCCTTCCGTTCTGCAGCCCCCCACCCCCTGGAGATCCCCTGGAGCTGGAATTACAGACAGTTGTTAGCCATCATGTGAGTGCTGGGAACTGAACCTGGGTCCTCTGCAAGTGCAGCCAGTGCTCTTAACTTCTGAGCCATCTCTCCAGGCCCTGGACTTAAGATCTTAAACATTTGCCAAGGTTTGATCTCAGATTTGCACCTCAATTCTGATTTGGCTTGGTACCTCCACTCAGATTTAATGGCTGACACTGTGTTGTATAATCACTCCAGCTTGCGTCCACTTGCCTTAATTAGCTGGGGGTTGACCTTCAGTCCATGAAACCGCACTGCAGATCATCATACTTTAGTATTTCAAATCAGAACCTCACATTTCTCACAACTATTTGTAATTAACTAATTAAGAAATGATGGAATCTCAACTGGTCAAATACAGAGGATGTCCAGCCCTGAGTGCCACATCTATAACACAAGCTCTACACCTAAAACTCATGGAACATAGTGGAATATGAATGCATCTCTCAACTCTCACCTGTGAAGCTTCCTCAAGAAACAGATGGTGACTAACACAGGAAGCTTCAACTGGCCAAAGTGCAGAGAATAAGAAGAGACTGTAGGGTGGGCTCCCTGGATAGGACTCCTATGTTAAACCTCACTCATTCAGGCTCAGGGACCATCGTGGAAGAGGGAATCAGGGATGGTGGAAGACTACAAAGAAACTGTTTTCCAGGAGGCTGGGAACTTGCTCATTTGAACTTACAGCAATGCTGACAGCATGCATAAGACCCAAGCAAGCTCAAACCAGACAAAACCCCAGCATAGAAGTGGGGAAATGGGCAAGAAGCCCCAAACTTAGCTAAGAAATTATTGGGAGCCAATGAAACTAGATAAATTGACCAGGTTCCCAGTTGATGGACTCACAATGAGGGACATCTTAGAACTCAAACTTGATTGGTCAGGCCTTAGCATATATGACAGTGTGCATGAAATCAGGTGGGAGGTCTATGGGAGGTGAAGATAGGGGAGGGGGACTAAATATAATCAAGATGAACTGTATTAAATTCCTAAAAATTCAGACAGGTATGATGGCACACGCCTTTAATCCCAGCACTCAGGAGGCAGAAGCATGCGGATCTCTGTGAGTTCAAGGCCACCCTGGTCTACATAGTGAGTTCCAGGACAGCTGGAGCTACAGGGAGACCCTGTGTCAAAAAGACCAAAAAAAAATTCAATTAAAAAATCAGTAGTGGAACTTTTAGGAAATGAGGCTTAGTTGGAAGCTGTTAGATTATTAAGAGATGCCCTTGGAAGAGATTAATCAAGTTCATTCCCTTTGGCTTCCTGTTTCATTATGTCATCTCTCCTTCTGACATATATTCCCACTGTTTGGATACCATCTGTCACGAGGTCCTTACCAGAACTGAAGAACTGGTCTATGTCTTTGAATCTCTAGAGCTATGAGTTAAAAAAAATTTTTTTTCTTTTTGAAGTATCCAGCTTCAGGTATTTCTTATACTAAAGGAAAACAAACTAAAAGAAAAGTCCTTGGAAGGCAATGCCCATTCATGTGGAATTTATTTCTGTGTATGTGTTCAAAAGAAAACACTGAGAAGTTAATGCCAAGGGAAAAATATCCCTACATCTGTTTCTCTTTCCTGCTGAAACTTCCTTGGATTAGACCTGCAATTGCAATATGGTGAGAAAAGGAGCGTCAAACTTTCCCTGAATGAATTACATACCACCTACAATCTACAGCCCACACTTTCTGATCCAGTCTACCTTTAGCTCTACATACAACAGAAATATCTGCCGCTGTGAACATTCTACTGCTTATCTTTTGGTAATATAAGCATTTGGCTAACTCCTAGTTTTGCCCATCAACAGTAGAATGGATAAACAAATTATAACGTAGCCTCACAAAGAAATGCTTGTTTGGTGACAGAATGATCTATATATACAAAATACTGGTAAAGCTCATAGCTACTATATTGGTTATTTTTCAGTTGCACGATAAAACACCATAACCAACAAACTTATATAAGGAAGAGTTAATTTGACTTATAGTTAAGGAAAGACAAAAGGTCACTATGGTAGGAGGAAGCATGGTGGCAGGAGTGGCGGACTCAGAAAGCTGAGTACTTACATCTTCAAGCAGACACAGGAAACAGATAGAGCCAGCTTGGAAATGGGCATGCAAAGCCCACTCCCAGTGACATGCTTCCTCCAGCATGGCCAAACCTCCTAAATGTTCCATGACCCTCTCCAAACAGCACCATGAACTGGGGACCAAATGTCCAACTACTTGGAGCCTATGGAGGACATTCCTGTTCAAACCACCATAAATACTAGGTCAAGCACATAGAAACCAGATTCAGAGTGAATTTCTGTAAGCTTCTAAAGATACAAAGCACATTGATTCTCTTAGATGTCGGGATGAAAGTGACCCTGGAGAATGGGCATGGTGATTGCGAAGCAAGTGGGGATTTCTAGGGTGACTGCAGGTTACGGTTTGCTTCTTTTAAAAAAACCTGTTTTTAATAGGTGTGTGTGTGTGTGTGTGTGTGTGTGTGTGTACCCACAGAAGGGAGCATTGGATCCCTTGGAGATGGAGTTAGAAGCTGTTCTGAGCTGCCCAACATGGGTGCTGGGAACCAAACTCATGACTTTTGGAAGCCATCTCTCTAGTCCAATGTTTTCCTTCTTGATCTATTCACTGGTTATATGGATGTGTCTGCTTTAAGAAAATTGATTGAAGCTATGTATCTGTTTGTATATCAAGATATTTCAAACTTAAAAGTGAGCCCTTTCTCACCTGCTGTATCTTCAATCCCAGGTTGGAGATTTCCAGGTCCAGACATAGAGATGCTGTCAAGAAAATTTCAAAAAGTTCTGCTTGTCCATGTCATTATGGTGCCTTGTTATGGTAGCTCTCTACTTACACACAGAATGGAAGCAGGTAGCTTAGAATGAGAGAGCTTACTGTCTTGGAGACTGTGACAATTCCACTAATTCTCAACCTCCTGATGCTGCAAACAGTCTAACTCTGAACTTGGCTAAGAGCTGGGGCTTTTTTTCCTTCTTTTAATCTAGAGTGCTTATCCTCCAATCAACAATCATGTAACAATGACAGAGTCAGGTCAGGGCTCAAGGGTGGAATCTGCTGGTATGGTCTTTTGGCATCCACCACCCCAGCACACCTCACTGCGAGCTGAACATCATCTCTGTCAAGGGCCTCTGCTCATCACAACAGCTCATGTGGTTTTCCCATAGTTTATCCCATGGTATTCTTCCCAACATCTGGGTAATATTTTGGATTGCAAACAAATGTGAATGGTGGTGTTTATTTTACTAGTATAGTACACCTGCAGCTTAAATAGTAGAGTCTGAGCCGCCATGGATGACTACAAATTGAGACCTGGGTGAGGAGCTGTAAACCCTAGAGGTTCATCCTTTAGCAAGAAGGATCCAAGACTTTCAAATTCAATCAATCTGTACACGATGGAAAAAAGAAAGGCATCATTACAGACAGATAATGGTTTGAAATATCAGCCCATGATGATTGGGGAAGCAGATGTAAGGCAAGATGATTTTTATATGTTGCGATAGCCTCTGCCGGGTGGGAGATTAAGTAAGCAAAAGGTCTGAGTGGTAACCACATTTGGGCCATGGAGCAATTACAAAGAGGTAGAAGCAATCACACAGCCTGCATTTACCAGAAAAAAAGGAACAGGGTTAAGCTGCTGCAGGCAATCTGTTTTGTCACATCACTTTACACATGCAGACAGTTACATAAAGTTATATAATTCACCAAACATGCTATTCATTTGGGATGGCCACTACCCTCTCCTCAATGTACCAGTTGCTCAGCTATCTGCTCTCACATTTACAACACCCTCTTTAGAGAAGATTCATGTATTAAGAATATTTGTGTATTAAGAATACATAAGATACTCAGCTTGTGAATGAAGTAGCTAATGGAAATTCAGCCTCCTCAGAATATGGACTGCCATTGTTGGATTACCTCAGCAGTATCATGGAGGCCAATGCAGGATGCATGCTTACTGGACTTCATTTGGGGACACAATATTTAAAGTAGAAGCACATCAGTAAGGGTTTCCTTCTGCATAAGGTTTTTTGTAGTGTAATGTCTTAATTATAGTCTACCATCAAATATTTTAGAAATATCTTTAATGTTTAGATAGTATATTAGCAGTATGCAATAATTACATCATAGGTTCTCAAGCAGAGGCAGTCTATTGCAAGGACCTTCTCTGCTGCCAGTTATCATAGGCTGTTTAAAGTTAGAAAACTGAATAGAACACTGAGTATTGTAGAAATGCACTTTGCTCAGTAATACTTGAGTTGTTGCAATATTAGATTATCCATTTGGTTGTTACAGAAAATCCTTAACTGTAATGATGGTTGTTGTTGTAATAGTACATTGCCTGTATTTCTACCTCTAGTAATGGGCTTTATGTGCTAGATTTCAATATCCTTGAGCCTGGGCAAGTGCACAAGTCTTTTGAAAAAGAAACATGGTTTACTTGCACAAAACTGATCAGATTTGAGTGATTGTTAATGCCCTTAAACTGGTTTTTGTGGGTGTAAAACAAATGGTGAGAATTTGAATTGTTCCCTTATTATAGTATTGAAATTAAGTCTACTTAATCTATCAAATCATGTTCATGCCCTGATTTTATATACTTGTATCTATCAATAAACACTGTGAAAAAAATTTAAAAAAGAAATCTAAAAAAAAATAATATTTGTGTTTGAAGTGTTGGGAACAGAATAGGAATGATGTAACCTTAAAGGGTCACCATCCAACTAGCATGGTTTTCATTGTTGGGTAACAAACCACTTCATATCTTACTGTCTTGGGAAAGAGCATGTCTATCTAAGACAGTTCAAACTTCTATAATGAATAACACAGGGCTATGGGAGTGCACTTGTCTAGAATATGCAAGACCTTGGGTTCCATCCCAGCCCTGGGAGAAATAAATATATACAAAGAAACACCATAGATTGGGTAGCTTAAACAACATACATTTACTTGTCAAAATTCTGAGGCATTGTGCTAGACTTCGGGGTGCATCCCTATGATCCAATCACCCTGGAGGATCTCAAGTTCAAGGCCAGCCTGGACTGTATAGTGAGACTTTCTCACAAAATACTGAGGCTAAGCTCTCCATGAGTAGGGTGTGAGTAGACATGGTCCTGATGAGGTCTCTCTTCTTGGCTTGTAGATGGCAGTGTTCTCACTGAGTCCTCACATGGCCCCATGCTCTCTCCCTTACAAAGGCACAAATCCCATCATGTGGCTCCCACCCTCATGACCTCATGCAAACCTAATCACCTCCAAAAGTCTCCACCTCAGAATATCATCATGATGAGGGTTAGGGCTTCATTATGAATTTTGAGGGAACACAAACATTGAGTTCCTAACAATGACCAACTCCATGAGTCAGTTTGGGCCGTCATAACAAACACTATGTGCTGAATGGCCTAATAACAGAAATTTCTTTTTCCTATAGTGTCAGAGACTAGAAGTCTGTGGTCAAGTTACCAGCAGGATTGACTTCTTTTGACCCTCTCTCCTTGGTTTAAAGATGGCCACCTTCACATAGTTGTCTCCTGATCTGCATACAGCCTGTGCTCCAAACTCTTCTTCACAGGACACTAGTGATAGTTGTTTAGGGTCCATCTTAACATCTTCATTTTTACCTTACATGTCTAGTTAAACTCCCTATCTATAAAAAGTCACATTTTGACCAGCCATGGATTAGAACTTAAATGAATGCATGTGGAGCACAATTTATCCCATAATACCAACTATCCTGGTTTTCCTCGCAGTGAAGGGATTCCTGGGATATGGAATCTTTGGTGCTAAAACAGTAGAAAACCTAGGTAAAGCAGGACAAATTAGTTACCTTATGAACAACATTTATTGTGCTTGCAAATCTCTAACATAAGCAGGGCTTAGAGGACCCAGCTAATATCAGCTCTAACTTTTGATCAGTGGGGGGCTGGAACCAGTCAAAGCTAACCTGTTCACTCACAGATGGTGGCAAGACTCAAGCAGCTGGGTGAAGACTTGGGTGAATCTCCCTAGCACTATGTGGTTACCTCTGTTGCATGATGGACTCTGGGTAATCACACTTCTTACATGAAGGCTGTAGGATTGCAAGAGAGCAGGAGCCTGGTAGAAGCTGTGTTGCTATATGGCTCAGCCACAGAAAGCTACATAGCTCTCCTGCATGCTGTGTATATAGGCAGTCACAATAGTCTGCCCAGCTTCAAGGTGAACAGAAATATACTCCATCACATTGTGAGTGGTTGACAAGAGGTCATAGGCCCCAGAATGTTGTTGTAGTTATGTTTTGAAGTTTTAATTGTGGTTTGAAAATATATGGCATAACATTTATTCTCCTAATCATTTTTAAGAGTACAGTTCAGTAGGATTAAGTACATTCACATTTGTTGCAGAACCAATCCCCAGAACTCTTCATCATGCAAAACTGAAAGTTGGTACCTATTATATATTGTTCCCCATTCTCCCTAGCTCCAGCCCCAAGCAATCACTGTTCTACTTTCTGTCTCTGTGAGTGTGACTGTTTTAGGATCTCATATACGCAGAACCATGCAATATTTATTCTTTTGTGACCAGCTAATTTTAGGAAATGTCCTTCAGGTTACCTGTGTCAGAATCTTTCTGTTTTTTAAGGTTGAATAATATTATATTAAATGGACAGTTAAAGCATTTGTGGCAGCCATTCTGGATATAGTCTTTCTGGAAAAGAACACCCCACTCAACGAACAGTGGGGTAAGTGCTGTCAGAAGAACATAGGAAGATGCTACGAGGATTCAGTAAACAGGGAAAGGCTTCTTGGAGGAGGTGAGAGGTTATAAACAAGCATGTATTATGAACTATATTTTCCAGGCACAGAGAACAGGAAGCTCAGGGGCCTTTGTAGGTAAGATTGAGCAGAGCATTGGGGATTGCTGCTGAGGTTCCTCATGGAATCTACACATATGCAATACAGAAAGGCAGGGAGTTAATGACACATGGCCTGGATAGTGTGGGTGTTTGTTTATTTACTTATTTATTTACTTAAATGTAATAAAAAACTTTAGAAAACCAAAAATGCCAAAAGCAGCCTTTTACTTTGTATATTAATTAAAAATAAAATCTAATTTTTTATTATATTTTAAGGGATTCACAATATAAGACCACAGCTGTTTTCAGATCTCATTGATGTTGCTCAGTTTGCCATACAATCAGGTAATTGGTGCTAGCATCCACAGATGAGTGATACCATTCATTGTTTGTTTTTCTGGGACTGTGTTACCTCACTCAGCATGATATCTTCTAGCTCCAGCCATTTACCTGCAAAGCTCACGATGACATCTTTCTTTACTGCTGCCTAGAACTCCATTGTGTAGATGTACCACATTTTCTCTATCTACTCATCAGTTGAGGGGCATTTGGGTTGGTTCCAGCTCCTTGCTATTGTAAAGAGAGCTGAAATGAACATCCTGTGCATGTATCTCTGCAGTAAGATGAGTCTTGTGGGTACATGCCCAGGAGTGGTATGGCTGGGTCAGGTGGCAAGTTCATTCCAAGTCTTCCAAGGGTTCTCCACACTGCTTTCCATAGTGGATGTACGAGTTTACATTCCCACCAGCAGTGGATGAGTGCTCTTCTTTCCCCACAACCTCTCCAGCACTTGGTCTCATTTGTTTTCTTGATCCTAGCCAGTCTTATTGGAGTAAGTTGATATCTTAAAGTGGTTTTTATTTGCATTTCCTTAATTATTAATGATGTTGAACACTTCTTAAGATGTTTATCAGCCATCTCTGTGTGTTTCTATTATATATGTGCATATATACATAACTGTATATTGTTTTGAGATAGCATCTTGCTATGCAGTCAGGCTAGCTTCAAATGCATGATCCTCCTCTCACTATCTCCCAAGTGCTGGTATTATCAGTATGTCAGGCTTGCTAGGACGTTTGATTCACAGGAGATACTTCCTGGTAGGTTCTCCCCCTTCCTCCTCTGAGGCTGTCTCAAAACGCAGTCTCTCTTCAGCTTTCTGCTACTGTGACAAAATACTGGAGAAATCCAACTGAAATGAAGACTGATTTATTTCAGCTCATGGTTTCGGAGGTTTCAGTCTATGCTCACTTGGCCCCACTGTTGTAGGTCTGAGGTATGGCTATAGGTTTGATGTGAGACTGTAAGGCTGAGGTAAGGCTGTAGGTCTGATGTGAGGATATAGGTGTGAGGTGTGGCTATAAGTCTGTGGTAAGGTTGTAGGTCTGATGTGGGAGTGTAGGTGTGAGGTGAGGCTGATCATGAAGATGAGTAAATGAGTCAGAGGAGACTGCTCACCATCCTGGTCATGAAGAAGCAGGAAGTGGAAAAGGGGTTAGAGCAAGATATATGTTTCCAGGCTATACTCCTAGGGAATTCTTTCTTCAAACTTGGGCCCACATGCTACTGTCCACCACCAGCCATTATGTCATTACATTATTAAGTCATGAAAAATTCCTCATGATTCAAAAAGTTCCCCAAATTTCACCAGCTGGCAACTAAGCTTTTAGTACATGAACTTATGGGTACATTTTAGCTCCAAACTCAAACACCAGTCCATCATCTAGGGTCATTTCACTTGATGCTGAAGAGGACATCCTCTCCAATGGCTCAGGATCCATTTTTACAACACTGTCTTTGTCTCTCACTCCAACTTCCAACTTCCTGAGATTGAATATTACAGTGTGATAGTAAGCTTTAACCCAAATTCTGTTCTCTGCAGGAAATCTGGGACTTCAGGCAAACATGTTCAGAGTCCACATTAAGGAAAATCACACTGGCTTCTTAGTTGTTACATAGAGCCAAGTAGGAAAATTGGGAGAGACACAGGAAGAATCTCTTGCAGTTCTTCAGGTGGGAGATGACGGTACTTGAGAAGAGGCTGATAATGGAGACGGTTTGGATAGAGTCATATGTCTTAGAGGCACAGTTCACAAGAACAGCTAATGGATTTGGATGTTGCACAAGAAGGAAATCAAAGCCAACTCCTGGGACAAAGGCTTGGGAAATTCCCTAATGATGGTACCTTTGCTCAAAAATTTGACAATTCTAAATTAAAAGACAGTTTGTTATTTATATGTTCATCAAATGTCATTATAGAATCTACTATGTCCTAGTGAAGGAGTCCAGAACACACTAGAAGAGCATATGGATCATTTTGAGCCAAAGACATTTGGGAATCATCAGCTAAATAAAGAGGTTTTATTTTTTCCCGAATTCCACTTACATTTTTAAAAGCAGACCCTCCCCTGAAATTTTTAAATGTCATACCCCACCCTGGAGTTTTCCATCCTGAGAAGATGGACTCATTATAAAAAAGGTCAGTACAAGTCAGGATAAGAAATAACCTAAATAGGGGCTGGAGAGATGGCTCAGCAGTTATGAGTGTATACTGGTCTTGCTAAGGCCCCAAGTTCAGTTCCCAACATTGACATTAGGTAGCCCACAACTGTCTGTATATTCGACTCTATGGTGTCTGACAACCTTTTCTGGCCTCTGCAGGCACCTGCATTCACACACGTATATCCACAAAGACACAAAGACACACACAGATAAACACAGATACACACACAGAGACATACACACGCACACATATACACAATTAAAAACAAAATACTCTTTTTAAAAAAGGGAAATAGCTTAAATGAAGATTGTTGTAAAACTGCCTCATCTTCCATCTATTCATGTCATGGCCCATTTATTTTTTTCTAAAAGTCATTTGTTCTCTTAGAAGTGTCCTCTGCTCCTCTGCATCCCTTAGTAAGATGACATAGAATCCACAAATTCTAGCACCTCTTGAATGATAATTCTTTGGGAACTACCAATAGGAATGTATGTAATTAAATCTATTTTCTTCTCTTGTTAATCTTTTTTGTTTTGCCAGTTTAATTTTCACCACCCTACCCTACTGAACCTAGGAGGATAGAGGAAAATTTTTTCTCTCCTCAGCTTCTTGGGTACTTTGAAAACAAAGATGAGAGATGCCATCCTTGTTAAAAAAAAAAAAAGTCCAAAAGAACAATATCATGGAATTGTATGCAAGGGGCCCTGGAAATATTACTAGAGACGCTGGCTGTCAAATGTGGGGAGGAATACAACAAGAAGAGAATTCTAGAAAAGTTTAATGGAGAAAGATCATTCAGGTAGCCAATGCAAATATGCAGGAATGTGAGACACTGGCCCTTAAGATTAACTGAATTGGAAAATGATGTATGAAATGCACAAAGCATCAATAAAAAAATGTTAAAAAAAAAAAGAAAAGTAAAATAGGTGGGACCAGAGAATTCACAGTATTATGATTGACAAATGAATTCACAAGACTCCTGAAGGGCATGTCCCACTTAGGAACTCTCAGAGACTACAAGGTCTTCAACTATACAGGAAGCCATGGGCGGGCCTGATGAGAAGGACTGTGCATCATGAGGCATTCTACATTTTGCCCAGGATAAACAGCTGGAATGTGTTTTCAGTTTTCTCCTTGGAGGGAAGGATGAAAGCTCTATGTATGGGAAGAAAGTGCATATAAATACTGTATGATTCCTCTTACATGAAATCCAGAAAGTACATAAATTCATAGAAACAAAGGCAATGGTGATTGCCAGGGGCTGGAGGGAGAGGGAAATGGATAGTTCTTTTATGAGGGAAAACTTTCAGTTTTGCAGCATGAAAGCTCTAGATACTGGTTATGCAACCATTTGCTATAGAAATGTACAGTTAAGAATGATTAAGATGCTAAATTTTTTCCACAATCAAATACTTAATGGAAAAAAAAAAGATTAAGAGTATCTGTGGTAAAGGTCAGGAGGAAGGGAAACAATGAGCACCGGATCTTGAGGTGGGAAACACCAGCCAAGGGAAGCACTCTGCAGGCATGCTGAGACATTTGCCTTTAGAGTGACAGTCAAAGAGTGTCCAAGATGCTTTCAAAAACTATACACATACCTCAAAATTTTTTTGTGTGTAGCTCAGGCAACTGCCTCTGCTTCCCAAGCATTGCCATTGTCACTTTGTTCAGGAGTTTCTCGAAACTTCGGATAGTCTCCCCTACCATATGCCCATGTCTTGACTTTTCTAAGGTCCTTAACTATGTCTTCTCTGTCAGATCCCCAACCCTCCTTATCCCCAAGCTAGAATCCCCTGGGTTTGTTTCCATTGCCATCCAGCCTTGAGAGCCCACATGCTGGCCATGGCTTTGACTTCTCCCTTCTCCCCAAGGCTGTGAACACATCAAGACTTGTTTCAGATGGCAGCCAGGACCAGGCCCTGGAGCATGTAGATTCTTCCCCAGGAACAGGGTGGATTGATGGCTTTTGAAATGTGAGAGAAGCTTGAAATCTTCAAGATTTCAAGAGGAAAGGCACCATTTGTATAGCAAGAGAAGAAAACCCATCCCTGCAGCCAGGGGGAAGGAAGCAGGGAAGCTTGTAACTGTCCTGGCAGAAATGAAGTTATTCATTTTTTTGGTATTTTTTGAGCTAGGGTCTCTCCTTAGAGACTCTTGTGTCTCTCAGACTGGCTGTCAGGCTATTAAAACAATGGGTCCCCCAAAATGGGAATATCTCCAGGAATCTCATAGTGGGAGAAGGATGTTAGCCAGAGGAGGTACTTGTCTTCTGGAATGAGCTTTTACACAGTACTAACAATAATGTCAGAGATCTTGCTGAAGAGTCTGGCACCCAGACAAGCATGGTCAATGGTGGCCAGGGGAGACCATACCTTGACTAGGACTGCTTATATGTGCATATTCTGGCACTCTAAACTGCAGTCTTCAGAATTCTGAAGATAGATTTGGGGGAGTCTCTGAATCATTTTTTCTCTCTTCCCAGTGTGGTCATGTTGAATAAATTGCCTTTTTCTGCTTTCCACTATTAATCTCTCTTGAAATTGGCTTACTGAGGACAGGTGGCTTACTGAGGATGGATCAGGCACAGGCTATGGCCCCCAAATTTGGTAACAGAATCAACAAGACTGGCTGTGTCTCTGTTCAGCCCTGGCTCCAAGTCATAGTACCCATACCCCTGTAAATTCAGCACTCTTGCACTTTCAAGCAAAGAGGTGCCAGGAGTTGCCACTTTAGAGTCCCCCAGACCAAGGCCACCCACTTTTTAAACACAACCTAAGAACTAGGCTTTACTGAAAGGCTGCTATGCTCTGCCAATGCAGACCCTGGCTGGCTCCCAACCAATGGCTGGAGGGGCAAGGTGAAGTTTCCATGGACTCCTTTTCTGCTGTTACTCTCTTTTGCACATGTGGGATTTACTCTTTACAGGTTTAAAAGTTACATTGAAAATAAACTACAATGTCCAAAATGTTTCATTGAACAATCCACAGTAAAGATAAAGGCCACCTGCATGAGCCAGATTGGGGGAATTGGGGGTGCAGGGCACCACAGTCAATTCTAAATTGCTCAGGATTTGGAACTTCCTGAATGGAATTCTCAAGCACTTTCCAAACAATTTAAAGAACTCATCTGTCTAGAATTGATTAGACATGTTCTAAAGCAGGGTTCACCCTTCTGCAATCACACTAAAACCTAAAGTAAAACAAAAAACAATCCTGGAAATAAATGAAATAAAACCAAATCACAGAATGGAGATTCCTTATTCTTGTACAGACTGAGAGCTAATGTATGTATGCACATACAAAATTATACAGAGCCATACACATGCAGTTTCCCATTGAGTTCATCACAGAATCTTACTCTCTGACTATGACCCCTCCAAAAGAATAACAATGTGATGGAGAGACTTTTATGGTCATCTCCACAGTTGGACTGACCTCATAAAATATTGCGAGTTGTATACATACATGTACACAGATTCCCAACTTACGTAATTCTATGGGAATTCACAGAGTTATATTGGTTGAGAATTTGGCTTAAGTTTCTCTTATTATAGAAATTCCCATCAACTAGTATGAGAGGAGTCTCCATACACATCACCACAAATCTTCACAGGCTGAGAATCTGGCCCTCAGAGTACACAGTGTCCATCCAAACAACAGCTCAGATTTTATGTGGCCTTGCTTTTCAGAACATGCCGGAATGAGCAAATGCTTCTGGGCTCTCAAGATCTATGATTCAGTGTGAACTGGTATGAAAAGCTTGTGCTGTGCCCATTCCGAAGGGGCACAATCCCTTCTCACCTCAGCCTCCCTGCCTGGGAATAGGTGGGGCTCTAGCTGCCTCTTTGGTCTCCTGAGCATTTGCTGCTGTTTGCAAATGCAATGCCCACAATGGAGGCCTTAAGAGTTTGGGGCATTGCTTGCCAGGGAAAAGCACTTATTTGCTAGGTTTGCAAGTGTAACACTACTAATTGAATTTGTGCCAAAACATGCATTTTAAAAAATGCTGTTCTGGGGGGCTGGAGAGATGGCCTAGCGGTTAAGAGCGCCGACCGCTCTTACAGAGGACCCGGGTTCGATCCCCAGCACCCACATGGCGGCCGAAAACCGTCTGAAACTCCAATTCCAGGAGAACTCCAGTTCCAGGGGAATCTGATACCCTCTTCTGACCTCCGCAGCGTTGCACGACACGGGTGCACAAACCTGCGTGCAGACAGTACATTCATACACATACAGAAATAAATAGAATTAAAAAAAATGCTGTTCTGTTCCATTCATTATTTATAGAATATCACCTAAGGGCAGTGCATGCTACAAGCCAAAAATATCATTCTGAATTTTATCAGAAACCCATGCAGGAGAGAAGGTAGAAGGAGGAAGATAATAAAATGAGATTTCTGGAAGATGGTGAAGGAACTTATCTGCAGTGTTTTGTCTCGACCTACAATGCCCACAGGGTGACTCGATAATAATCTCCGAATGTAGACTATTTGGAGGGAGCTGCTCTCTCTTCTTCTGCCACTCTGGACAGAAGGGCAGCATGAGACTTTAGCACATTACAGAGGAAACTTCTTTACAAGTAAATGGGATCAGGTAAAACTACAAATGAGAGGCCTTTAGATGAGGGCAGGGCCTCCTGGCCCCATTGTGTAAGGGTAAGAAGTCTATTCCAGGTTTCTTCAACCACAAGACAATGAGTGACCCTAGAGAGAAACATGCTGTCTTCCAGGTAGTAAGACATGCCATCACATTAGAAACGTAACTTTGGGTAGGAGAGAACTTGTTTTGAATGTCACATTTAGAAAATGGTTTAATCTTAAGGAGATAAGAGTTAATTCCAGGCTTCTACTCTGGACAAAGGTTAAGCATTCACTTTCCCCCAGGCTGGAGTCCATCAGATACATCCAAAGCTTGGGAAACAGGTCCGGTCTGAACCGATAAAGAAAAATTCCCCTAGACCAGGTTCCTTTAAGATATCTTCCCGGGGGCTGGAGAGATGGCCTAGCAGTTAAGAGCACCGACCACTCTTGCAGAGGACCCGGGTTGGATCCACAGCACCCACATGGCGGCCGAGAACCGTCCGAAACTCCAATTCCAGGAGAACTCCACTTCCAGAGGAATCCGACACCCTCTTCTGACCTCCGCGGCATTGCATGACACGGGTGCACAAACTTGCATGCAAACAGTACATTCATACA
Organism: Rhizomys pruinosus; assembly: GCA_009823505.1. NCBI lineage: Eukaryota > Metazoa > Chordata > Mammalia > Rodentia > Spalacidae > Rhizomys > Rhizomys pruinosus. The sequence continues at coordinate 722,269 of VZQC01002336.1, forward strand.
CATACAGAAATAAATAAAATTATTAAAAAAAATAAAATAAAATATCTTCCCCTCCGAGGTATGGGACCGCTTCTCTCAGCCTGCTGCATCAGAAGGGCTGCGGTCCAAGCTCGAGCTTGAATTAAGACTCTGTATTTACATCGGAGCCGCGTGTCATGGTGGTCTTTTGGGGGTCCCAGTGATCTGGGCATAACAGGATAACTGAGCACACACTGTCCTGTCCCTGGGTTCCTTGGTATCCATGCACAAGCAAGCTTCAGGTAACTGTTGATACTATTGATATGTGAGGGCAGGTGGACTGACTTAACATTTCCTCTTTCCAGTCCCAAGATTGTGTCTAAAGATAACCTTTGGTATGTGGGGGCAGGTGGGCTGACCTAACCAAGAGCTGTAACTCTGCTATTATCCAATAAGGCTACAAGTTACCCAAACCCCAGTAAACTTCCCCTAGACCCTGTATAAAAGGTCTGTGAGCCAAGTTATCGGGGTTGGAGCCTTTACCCTCCCACACAAGCATGCTGGTTTGCTTTTTTCCCTGAAATAAAGTCTTGATTTTCCATCCTTCGGTGTGTCTGGTGTGGATTCTCGGGCCCTACCAATCTCTTCAGGCCTGTGTAAGCACCTGTAAAATGGGCACAGTCACTCTCTAAACAATAGCTCTGTACCAAGCACTAGCTGAGCTCAACAAACAAAAGAATATGATGGTTGTAATGGGAAAGGTGAACATCCTGTCATAAGAAAGGAGACATATAAGGTACATTCTAGCACATCGAATGGTGGTAAGTGCTACGTGATGGATTATTCAGGGAAGGAGAGGAGTCAGGGAAGTTATAATTTTCACTGCAGTGGTAGAGATAGGTCACTTGTCCAGAGGGTACCTGCTGAGGAAAGACTGGAAGGCAATGAGGAAGTTAGCCAAACTGTGCTGGCCTGAGAATGCTTCTCAAAGGAGGCCCATGTGCTAATCCCTAGAATCTGTTACTGTGGCTTTACTTTGAAAAAGAGTCCTTGTGAGTATAATTAAATTAAAGGTCTTGAGATAGGAACATTAGAGCATTCTAGACTACCTAGCCAGGCCCTAAATCCAACAGAAGGTACCCATATATGACACAGAAAAAGAGAAGACAGACACAGAGAAGACCATATGAGGAGAAACGCAGATATTGGAGTGATGAGTCCACAAACCAGGGACACCTGGAACCACTCAGTGGTGGCAGAGGCAAGGAAGAATTCTCTCTTAGAGATTTCTGTGGGGGTACAGCACTGTGACACCTTGATTTTAGATTTTGAACGTCCAGAATCAATTTATTGTGGCCTTTATTATGACAGCTTTAAGAGACTAATACAGAGAGTATCTAAGTGAAGAGAAAAGCTAAGCAGAAAAAAAAAGAGATGGAAAGGCCCGGAGGCAGGTCTTTTGCCTGTCTCCTTGGGAAAGAGCAAGGAGGCCTGTGTGATTGAGGTAGAGGGAGAAACATTGGCTTCCTCCAGCTGCAACAGACTGCACACAGCAGTTCCCAAGGCCTGGCAGCAAGTTCCTCCTGGACCAGGCGGTAGGGGCCTACCTTCTTATCTACCCCAATCTCTGATCATGGCTTGGGCCACATTGGTAGAAGGGGAATTACTATGTTTCTGAAGCATAAAGATGACTGGCTTCCTTTGGAATGGATGTGGAATGATATAAAGGGTGAGGTCAAGGATTATTTTAGGCATTGTGGCCTGAGCAACTAGAAAAATAGAACTGGACCCATTGAGATATGAAAGCCTGGAGACAGGGCAGGTTTGGAGGCAAAGCTCAGGAATTTGCTTTCTAATGAGACAGGGTTAAGATACTCAGTAAATAGTGAAAGGCAGATATCATCATGTGACTCAAGGGAAGGTGTCTATTGTAGAGATGCAAATTCAGAGGGATTTCAAATTTTATTGTTAGACTTACAACATAATTATTTTTTCTATACATACTTTCATGACTTTTGAGTTTCCCCTCAGACTCCTTTAATCAGACCCTCTCTCAGGCCTAAGACTTTGACAACCCTGCATCTCTGTCATTACATGGTTTACTTTTCCAAAATGTCTCGGAAATAAAGATATGACATACTTTAATGGTAGAAGTATTTGTCTTGCTTAGCATGGACAAAGCCGTTGATCCAGTACCAAAAAAAAAAAAAAAAAAAAAGGTAAAAGCCAAGTGTCACAAAAATTAAATCAAGCAGCATATAGCATTTCAATCTAAGTTTTTCACAGAGCACACTGCATTTGAGGTTCACTGATGTTATATTTACTGAAATTCCATCATTATGTTTTTATTTATGCAATATTCCACTCTGTGGAGGAAGCAGATTTGGTTCACCCATTCACCCATTGAAGGATATCTGGGTAGTCTCTGGTTACTAGTAATTATAATTGGCATCAAAATTCAGGTGCAAGTTTCTATGTGAACCAAAGTTTTCTATTTGCTTGAGTAGGTATAGGATTGCTGGGTTAAAGGGTGAGTATGTATTTAACTTTCTAAGACACTCTTGGGCTGTTTGCCTAAGTAGCTGTACTGCTTTGCATTTTGAGCACCAACACTAAATAAATACTTATTTACTATTCTCCCAGAAGAGGAGGAATATCTCATTATACTTTCTTTTGTGATTTCCTAGTGGGTCCAGTGTCTTTTGACGTGCTTATCTCCCTTCCAAAGATCTTCTTTGGTGAAATCTCCATTCAAGCCTTTGTCCCCTTTTTAATTGGGTTATTTGCTTTTATAGGGTTTAGAATGGAAATGCTTCACCATCTGCTTAAAAGTCCTTTGTCAGATATGTGATTTGTAAATATATTTTCCAAGCCTCTAGCTTGTCTTCTTATTCTTTTAAAAGTGTTTTTTGGCAGAGCAAAAGTTTTAAATTTTGATGAGGCCCAGTTTATCTTTTTTGTGTTTTTTTTTTCTTTTTCTTTATAGATTATATTTTTGATACCATAGCCAAGAACTCATTGTCTAATTCAAGGTCACAAGACCTTCTCCCTTATTTTCTTTTGAAAGTCTTATAGAAGTTTTGCACTTAGGTCTGTGAACCTTTCTGAGTTAAGTTTTCCAAAAGATGAGGGGTATAGCCAAGCCACTGCTTGGCTTAGAGATTGATTTTATATGTTTAGGCAACTATAACAAAATCCCATAAACCAGGTGACTTATAAGCAACGATAATGAATTTCTCATAGTCAAAGAACAAGGCACTGGTTACTTTGCTGCCTGGCGAATTCTCACTTTTTTATAGGTGGCAACTTCTCATCATACATTCACTTGGAGGAAAGAAAAAAGTAGCTCCCTAGGGCCTCTTTCTAATCCCATTCGGGAGGATTCCTTGTGATCTAATCACCTCTTCAAAGCCCATATCTCCCAGTGCTATCTCTGTGGCATTAATGCTCAGTTCAACACATCCATACTGAGGGTAGGGGAGAGACATGGGTATTCAGACTACAACAGATACCCAATTATTGGAGCACCATTTGCCAAACATCTGCCCTTTTATTCAACTTCTGATTTCTTCTTTTCTTTTAAAATCCCCTTTTCTTTTAGTCCTTCAGATTGAAGAATTTCTACTTACCTATTTCCAGTTTCACAATTTCATTTACTTTTCCCCTATCACCTCCATTTTGCTTGGGAACCACCTCGTAGTTTTTTAGATACTACTGCTTTTTTGAGGGGAGGGTCCTAAAATTTCCATTTGAGTCTCTTTTATATTGTTTCTATTTGTGTCTAGATAATTCTACCTTTTCATTCACATTCAGACTGTTCACCCTTACTTCATGGAACATTGTATGGTAGCTACTTTAAAGTATTTGCTAATTCTAACATCTGGAATCATCATCATGTTGGCATCTATGCATTGTCCTTTCCCTTGTGAATACATCACTTTTCCTGGTTCCTTGTACATTGAATATCTTCAGATTGCCTTCTGCGCACTTTGATTATTACATTGTAAGAGTGGGTCCTGGTAAAAATCCCTTGAGGATATCAACAAATTTTATTTTTGTTTTCAAAGGATGCCATCATAGTAAAGATCACATTTTTATCTCACTTTCAAATATCATTTCAGGATTGAATGCTATTATTCTCATTATCCCAGGCTATACGACAGTATTTGGTGATGAGACTCAGGGGAAGACAGACTATCATGAGCTCAGTTCTCCAAGCCCTTGCTATGCTCCTTGGCATCTGGCCTGCTCATGCACAGCTGACTTGTCATTATCACAGGATTTGTGTCGGCTCATATGGCTTTCTAGTCTCCACTTCCCTCTTCACTGCGATTTCTTCCATACCCTTTGGTTCTCAGCATCACCACTCCACAATTCCTCAGACAGATAAATGGGCTTTCTTCAGATCTGTAACCCTCTTCTAGACTGCACTGTCATATGATGTTCCATTACTGAATCCACCCTTGGTGAGAAGTAGAAAGACAAAAAGATTCGAGAAATGATGGGGATCTCATCATACACACATGCACATTTCATACAAAAGAAACCCTCTTCCCAGTTGTGCTAGTCAGATAGACAAGTTTTTCATACCTGAACTACTGCCAACATTGCTACCATAACAATGCAGATCCAGCTGGAGTGGGTCAAAAGACAAAGCCAAAAGAGAAAATAAAGGAAAAACGCTCTCATTCTCAGGGGTCCCTATTCTTAGACCTCTGGCTAGAAAGGCTGAGATTTCTATTGTCCTAACCTCACATCAAATCAAGAAACAAATACAACATCAAGAAACAGCAGTCATTAGCCCTGGTTTGTCTTCAAGTTCTGGCTTTTTCCCCTCTGATAGTTAATTCTGTCTGCTTGATTAGATTAAGAGATGCCTAAGAGATTAGTAGGTCATACCTTTGGTTTGGTCCATTGATGTATTCAAAATTCAGACTATTTAGAAAGTGGCTGAAATATAGAAGATAGAGCATAGATAGAAAAAAATGGGTCACTGGGGCATTTCTTTGCAGGGTCTTTTGGCACACTCATCCCTACCTATTATTCCTATTTGCTTCCTGGCTAATATGAGGTGAACAGCTTTTCTCCTCCATGTCCTTTCTCTGTGATGTTTCTCAATTGCCTGGGGCATGAAGGCAGGGGCCACGAACTGATACCTCTGAAACTGAGAGAAAAGAAATCCTTTTGCTTTTAAAATGTTTCGGATATTTATCACAGCAACGAAAAGTCTGAGTAGCATGCTTTTCAATCCACTTACTATTGGTTATTTTTCAGACTACTCAGATAATTATTTTGTATATTCTGTCCAGAATTTGCACATGTAATTCATGAGAAAGGTAAACTAAGTGGTTTTATTCCACTTTGACTGGCCCTAGATGTTCTAGAAGTTTTTTTTTTATTAATTTTATTTATTTCTGTATGTGTATGAATGTACTGTCTGCATGCAAGTTTGTGCACCCATGTCGTGCAATGCCGCAGAGGTCAGAAGAGGGTGTTGGATTCCCCTGGAACTGGAGTTCTCCTGGAATTGGAGTTTCAGACTGTTCTCAGCTGCCATGTGGGTGCTGGGGATCAAACCCAGGTCCTCTGTAAGAGCGGTCAGCTCTCTTCCGCTAGGCCATCTCTCCAGCCCCGTTCTAGAAGTTTTTTATGAGTGCACATGTGCATATGTATGTGTGCCATGCAACAATGTGTGTGATGTTGGCATTTAAACTAAATTAGACAGTTATGATGCTATGATCCATATTGAATTAGGTGACTAACAAATGAGTGGGTTTAGACAGAAGAGGGTAGAGACTCAAGAACTAAGGCATGGAATATTCCAACAATTAGAAGTCAAAGACTAGAAGAAGAAGGGATAACCAAGGAGCAGAGGATCACTCAGCAAGCCAAATATTTTGGAGGGCAAGCAGAGTGATAGGGAAAAGTGATCAACTCTCTCAGAAAATTCTGCTGAAGAGTCATAGGAACAGTCAGAAGCTACCTTTGGACAACCTCTATGGTCATAGGGGAATTGACTGCTATGATGCACAGAATAGCTCAGTGTGAATCTACAAAACAGAAAGAATTTTGAAGTTCCCATGAGTCCCTCATCCCTGCCTTTGCCCATTTTCTTTTTTTTTAGCTTTTAAAAAATTTTATTTATTATTTTTTATGTGTATGAGTGTACTGTCTGCATGTAGGTTGGTGCATCTGTGTCATGCAATGCTGCAGAGGTCAGAAGAGGGTGTTGGATTCCCCTGGAACTGGAGTTAAAGAGGGTTCTTAGCTGCCATGTGGGTGTTGGGAATCAAACTCGGGTCCTCTGCAAGAGCAGTCGGTGCTCTTAACTGCTGAGCCATCTCTCCAGCCCTATTCCCCCCTCCTCATTTTCTTTCTTTATCTGGTATTCTCTCTTCTGTGTATCCAAAATGTGAACCAACTTGGATCCCACCTTTGAAACTTTTTTCTGAGTACCATACGTCTCAGGAAACTTCTTCTCTGGGGTCCTTGGTTCATAGTGTCAGTGATACCAAGCTACAGAAGGCCACTTGCTGAGACCCCAGGGGAGACTGCCTGCACTGAAATCCTAGCTCTACCATTTACTGGACTGGTGAATTTAGGGAAGCTAGTTATCCTTTCTGAGTCTCAGTTTTCAATTTCCTCAACTTTCAAATCAGAATAAATATACCACTTCACCTGAACAACTGTACTTGATAGACATTATCTCCTCTTTTCTGCTGCATATCTTAGCCTTGCTTCATGTGTGTCTCATTTCACTTCAGAGATTCTTGAGGATAAGGCTTATAGGAAGTTCAAATTACCCTCTGAAGGTTCAAGATATAAGTCTTTTGAAATAAATTAGCAATAGGAAGATTCACAAGAGAAGAGGCATTCAATGTTATTTGATCACACAGTTTTATGTGACAGATCAAAGACCAAGGATGTGGTGGTTTGAATGAGTGTCCCCCATAGGCTCTAGGTATTCAGACATTTGTCTCCAGTTGGTGGTGCTGTTTCTGGAGGTCTTAGAAGGTGTGGCCATGCTGGGGGAAGTGTGTCACTGGAGGCGGGCTTAGTGAGCTTAACAAGCCTCGTGCTCTACAGTTGCTTTCTCTCTCTTCCTGTGCTCTTTGCGATATGTGACCCTCTGTTTGCTGCTCCGGATCCGGCCACCACGCCTCCCGCCACAATGGACTAATTCCCTGGAACCGCCAATTGTAAGCTCAAATAAACTCTTCCTTTTATAAGTTCCTTGGTCTGGTGTTTTATCACAGCAACAGAAAACTGACTAATACAGTTATTGGTACCAGAGAGTGGGCTGTTGGCTGTGAAGAACCTGACCATGTGTATGTTTGGAGAAGTGTGGAAGACTTTGGAACTTTGGGCTGGAAAGGCTGTTGACTATTATAAGCAGAGCTTAAAGGGCCATTCTAGTGGAGGCCTGGAAGAAAGCATGGCTGCAAAAGATGTGGTCCCAGGGGAAAATAAAGACTTAGGCAGCAACCAGGATATTTTGATAAAGAGTCTGGCAGCAGTTTGCCCACAGCCCAGATGCTTGCCTGATGCTAAGTTGAAAAGCAGTGGACTGATGTCTTTGGCGGAGGATATTTCAAGACAGCCTAATGTAGAAATGGTGGCATGGCTTTTAATGGTGAATATTATACAGATCTACAGTGAAAAAGAGCAGATGGAGCAGAAAGAAATGCAAAATGTACAGTTTGGCTCTGATAACTGCACTAGGAAGATTAAAGGTGGGGCCAAGGCATGTGAAGGAGAGGTTGGATCTGAAAACTGCACTAGGAAGATTAAAGGTGGGGCCAAGGCATGTGAAGGAGAGTTTCCTTTTGATAAGGAGTTTAAAGTGATTAAGGAAGGGCTTCGAGATTTACAAGTAAACAAAAGAATCAGTACCTTCAGGGCAAGACCACACCCAGCTAATCCTCCAGCAAGTCCAGGGCAGAGAAAAGTAGCAAATGTGGTTGAAATGGGCCAGGGTCTGGCCCGAACTTGCAGCCAGATTCGGCAATTTCATTCACGTGGTGCTGGCTTTAGAGACATGAAGTTTGCAAGAGTGAAGGGGTCATCAGCTCTTCCTCCACGGTTTCAGAGAGCCAAAGAGGCCAGGAAGAGTACAGCAGGGGTGTCCCTGAATAAAGAAGGCCGTGATAGGCCACTGCGTGAAGCTGTGAGTATGAAGCCTGGTTGGCAGCGGAGACCCCAAGAAGACTTTCGAGATGCCAGACCTGTGAGATATTTGCCAAGGAGAGCTGCATACGGGGAGTGGTACCAGCCTAAGAAAGAGATGTATGTTGCAAGCAAAGCTGGAAGAGCTGAGCCGTGTAAGCCCTTTGGAAGTCAAGTCCCAGAAGTCGCATGTGGAGCTACAGGACTTGGCGTTTGCCCTGCTGGTTTTCGGTCTTGTTTTGGTCCAGTATTTCCTCACTATGCCTCTATTCCTCCCTTTTGGAATGGGAATGTGTATTCGGTTCCACTGTACATTGGGAGTATGTAATTTGCCTTTTGATTTTACAGGAGCTTACAGTTAAGAGATTGGCCTGAGTCTCAGAAGAGACTTTGGACTGTGGACTTTTGAATGACATTGAAACTGGTAAAGACTATGGGGACTTTTAAGGTTGGACTAAATGCGTTTTGCATTTTATATGGTCAGGAGCCTATGGGGGCCAGGGAGTGGAATGTGGTGGTTTGAATGAGTGTCCCCCATAGGCTCTAGGTATTCAGACATTTGTCTCCAGTTGGTGGTGCTGTTTCTGGAGGTCTTAGAAGGTGTGGCCATGCTGGGGGAAGTGTGTCACTGGGGGCGGGCTTAGTGAGCTTAACAAGCCTCGTGCTCTACAGTTGCTCCTCTCTGCTTCCTGTGCTCTTTGCGATATGTGACCCTCTGTTTGCTGCTCTGGATCCGGCCACCACGCCTCCCGCCACAATGGACTGGAACCGCCAATCGTAAGCTCAAATAAACTCTTCCTTTTATAAGTTCCTTGGTCTGGTGTTTTATCACAGCAACAGAAAACTGACTAATACAAAGGATAAGCTATCCATTTTTTATGTTTAGGTTCAATAAAGTAGGGACAGTTGTATAGAAAGGTGACTATCCAAAAGGGTCTAACCTAATGTTGTAGACTGAGGGGAAACCCAGCAGAGGCTGTGTGTTAAGACTCTTCATGGAATCTCCATGTTAACATTCCTTTTGCTTCTGTGAATGGGACAGGGTCCCCTCTGGAATGGGGGGGGTAACCTTATTACATACAATAACATAAGGTGAAATGGAGAATTTCTTTATGGCCAAGTCTTAAATATTTTTAGGTTTTATGGTTGGCTTTGGGAAAAAAGAGACTCTAGGGTCTATGACCCATCTGGAGAAAAAGAATTCTTGCTAGCTTTTATGGCTTGTCTTGAGGAGAAAAAGGACTGAGAGATGGTAGCATGGGAAAAGGTCAAAGAAACATTGCTTCAGAGGCTGATTCCAAGACTCTTTTGGGGCTATAATTTTCTGAGCTCCAACGGGGTTATATCTTAACACTTTTGCTCTTTTCTATAGCACTGAGTAGGTAAACAGGTTCTAGAAATACTTCATCATTATCAGAAATATCTTCTAACCCAGAGTATGACTTCTGACCCATCACAGACACACAGCTGGGGTTTGATCTGCAGGTAGTAAGTCATAAGGATCACTCAGCATATCTGAGCTGCTTCATAGAGAATGCCTGAAACAGAAACTATTCCTTCCTAGGGATTCATCCTCCATCCAAGGAAAGGTTCAGATGTTGTATGATTGGTGACAATTACCAAGGAGATTTGAGACAGCAAGAGAATGGAGTTACAAAGGAGGTTAAAACAATAGAAAGTCAACTAATTTCAGCAGCAGGTCTCCAAGGAGTTCCAGGACTTGGTGGCTTAAATTAGTTGATAAGTCCTTGGCTAACTGAGGAATTGGTTCTGGGCTCCTTGGGCTCCACCATTCAGGTGGTATTATGATTTGGATAGGATTTAGTAGTGTCTCTCTTTAAAAAAAAAAAAAAACCCACATGTCCCTGGGGTAGTGCTGGGGGATGGAATCTTTTTTTTTTTTTTTTTTTTTTTTTTTTNGGTGAATGAGAAGGGATATATTTATTTATTTATTTATTTTTATTTATTTATTTTTTGGTCTTTTCGAGACAGGGTCTCCCTGTAGCCCCAGCTAGCCTGGAACTCTCTCTGTGAACCAGGCTGGCCTTGAACCTTTAAGAGGTAGTAGAACCTACAGGGAGGCCATAAGACAGTTCTCATAGCTCCCACTAAAGGGTTGCTATAAAAGGACACACCTTGCCCTACCTATGACTCTCTGTTTACTGGCTTGACATGTGATTTTCTCCAACACATTAACTAGCCATGGCTGTCCTCCATGAGGCAATACAGCCATGGGGCAGCCCTCACCACAGACCTTGTGTATGCCATTTGAAGTTTGAATATCTAGAACTGTGTACTAAGTAAACATCTTCTCTTCATAGTCTGTCAGGTATTTTATCATAGTGACAAACAGCTGACTAATACAGATGATTTTGACTAAGCTGATGGAACATCTCATCCTCCCTGTCCCTGTTTACTTTGGCCTTTTATTGAGACTAAGGAAGCAGAGGCATGGGAACATAGGTAAGCTCAGAGTTCCTTTTCAACTCAAGAACACACTCATTTAACATACATTTATCAAGGTCTCCTGTGAGCATGGTACATGAAAAGGTGCTGTGAATACAAAAGAAAACAATGACATTCAGTATTTATTGTTCTAAGTATGTGTCTGGAGTATATTAACTTCTCTAATATCATATCTTCTCAATTGATATAAGGTAGTCACCTAGTAGTCAAGGTTTCAAACTTTTTTTTTCTTATCATAGGTGACTTCCTACATGGTCAAATGCAAGAACAGGAATGAATTTAATGTAACATTATCAAGGCTAGCAAGATGGCTCAGCCCCTTAAGATGCTTGCTGCCAAGCCTGACAACCTGACTCAATTCCCTCAGACCCCCTCAGTGGATGAAGAGAACTGACTTCTGCTAGTTGTTTTCTGACTTCCATACAAGTCATGGCATACATGTGCCTACACACATACACACAGGCACCCATGTACACATGCACATACACATATACAGTAAATTTAAAAAATAAACAACAAGCTATTTTTTACCTGTTCTTTCTCTTAGATGGGAGATAACTGCACCCCATACTAGGTTACCCCCTCAACACATCAGGCCTATTTCTTGGGGCCACAAGTTCTTTATGCCCCAATCTCATTTTCTGACACACGCAGTTAGGCTAAAAAAGAAATTCCTTCAGGGAGACATTGGCCTTTTTTTGAGAAAAACTAGTTTATAGTAAATCAATTTTATGCTGTGTTTCTGGTCTGCATCAGTCTCACCTCTGAACAGGACCAAACTTGTGTCCACTGGGCTATTACTGTGATTTATCATGAGCTGATTCCCTGGCCCATTGTTCCCATACTGGAATACAGTGAGAAAAATCAAGCCTTCCAACCAGTGGCAGTCCTCTTCATGCTCACATGGAGACTGGGTAGCCCAGATGATCAGTCTGTATGATGTGATGCCCTGTAGGGAAACCCAGCTTGAATTGCCGGCTAGCTTTCCAATTAGCATGCCTCAGGGAACTGTGTGGCCGAGGGTCTGGCTCCGCCCCAAGGAGGAGCAAGCAGCATGGCCTACGTGCATGATGCTGGGTGGGGCACCTGTGTGCAGTGGCTCGGAGTTAGGGGGCTTGTGATTGGTCCTGGAAACTGACGTCATTTGATTTATAAAAGCAAGCTGAGGCAAGGAGTAAATTTGAATTTCATAGTAACATCATCACGGAATTCCTGGTTTTTATTTTTTATTAATTATTGCGAGCATACAGGCTAAGGTAGGTCTGCATTTTGTTCGGGTGGCCAGTAGGTTGGAAAGAGATTCCTTTGCAGATCACTAATCTGGGTAGCTGGTGTTGTGTGGGTATTGGCTGAAGGGGGGCAATCAGCCAACAGCCTGAAATTCCTGTCCAGGCTCTGGGCAGGTGAGAAGTCATGGCCAAGAGTGGAACACGTGTCTCGTGGGTCCAGGCTAAGAGCCTAAGTTGGAATGACCACTTAGGCTGGGCTATGGGAAGTAGCCGGCTGGTCTCTATGTTGAGAGGCCAGCTCCCCACATTGTCTGCAAAGCGGGTGCTGTGTCCCCATCCCCCTTAGCAAGGCCGCATGGTCCCTGTTCGGCATAAAAAGAAAGCTTCCTACAATGCCCAGAGCTCCCTAGATGTCACAAGCCCATTCTCCAATGAGACTTCCATTTCCAGTCATTTTTTGCTTCTCTTAAGTTGTACCGTGTGGGGCAGGCAATGGGGTGTCTAGGAGCCCAGTGCTGCTGGCGTAGATCAGAATCCCTAATGCTGGATGCGCATTCATCCTTCTGCCTTAATTTATTGAAATTTGGTTTTTATTGTTCACATAAGGAGAGCCTGCATTTATGTTTCCTGGGTCAGAAAAGGTAGGATTGGATATTTAAACCTCTTGAACCAAAATCTTAAACACATTGAAGCCCACATTGGTGGGTGCTGGTGGGCGTGATATTTGAGGGCTTTGAAGATAGCAATATGCCCAGGTGTGGTTTGACTAGAGGTGATGCCTCTATAGGAAAACAGCACACCCCTACTATATTCTCAGAGATAACTCTCTTGCTAATGTGAATTCAGGCAATCATCAATGACTTAGGACTTGGCCTTTTTTTTTTTTTCAAAGTGGGTACATTTTAAAACCAGAAATCTACAGGACATAGGATTTTATTTTATTTCTAGTGTCCCTTAGTGAGTTACTAATCTTGCGCAAGCCTCTCTGAAACATTAATTCCTCTAATCCCTATGTTTTCTAAAGCTCCATAAGATTTAACCTTTTTATATTGGGACCAAGAAGGATTTTTGATACTTTGTTATATTTCCGAAGGGGAAACTTTGGGGTTTATTGATAATGGCCTAACAGTCTATAAATACATGAGCTTTTCATTAGTGCATAAGCTCAGATGTGGATTTGTATTTTCTTCGAGGGAAGAGCCAGCTTAAGGTGTGCATGCAGATCAGCTTAACTTGAGCCTGCTGGGCCAGACAGATGGGTCAGCGGGCAAATGTTCTTGCCACCAAGCCTTATGACCTGAGTTTTATCTCTGGGATTTGTATACTGAGAGAAAAGAAACTATTTCTGCAAGTTGCTCTCTGGCCTCATTGGTATACACACACACACACACACACACACACACACACACACGAAAAAAAGAAAAATATATACATGTAAAAACAAAACAAAAATGAATTTATCACACATCCTTGTCCCCTACACCTGCCCCCTTGTCTTTGTCCTAGTACATTCTTTGTCAATTTGATCAAAATCCTGGACAGAAACAACTTAAGGGATGAAAGGTCTATTTGGATTCACAGCTTTAGAGGATGCAGTCCATCATAGTGGACAGGATATGGCAGCAGTAGAGATTCCATCTGTAGCCTCAATAACTGGCAGTGGTGGCTTGTTCACATGGCAACAGGCAGGAAGCAGAGAATGGGATTGGAAGCAGGACTGGGCTATAACCCTCAAGGCTCGACCTCCAATAACCTACCTCTGCCAGCCAGTACACACATGTCAAATGTTCCACGACTCCCCCATACAGCACCACTAGTTGCATGACCAAGTATTCAAACATAAGATCCTGTGGGGGAACATTTTTCATTCAAGCCAGAACAGTGTTTGTCCCAAAATTCTTTGGGCTAGAACATTGTGGCAAATATGCTTATAGAGGAAAGAGGAAAAAAAAAAAACAGTGGCTGGGTTTATTGGGAATGAATATGCCTCTTCAGGGACTAGTTTTGTGACAAGTTGTATCATTTGTAGGACTGCTTGGGAGTTTGTACACCACAGCCGTTCATTTTCTCAGGTGCTGTGATTCCCCATGAGAAAGTCTTCATCCACCATTAGTCCCATCCCTAATGGCCTATATTAATTTATAACGGAAGGGAATTGCAAAAATGCACCATGTTTCACAGAATCAAGGCAAGCTGTAGCAACCCTTTTAAAGTCATAATAAATTAAGCTGTAAAGAATGCCCATATTTATCTTGCATCATATTTATAGTTATTGCTGCTATTTTTCTTATGCTGACTTAATTAAGATATGTCTTTGGGGAATTAACTTCTGGTGGAAAAAAGCAGAATGTTTTTAAGTGGTCTTGGTTTATTTCTGTGAATCAAGTTGACCAGATGGTACCGAGAAGCAGAAAATTCTGGCTTTGGAATTTCATCTGAGCTTCCCCCCACATGAGCCAGGTGACTTCGGTGTGCCCTTCTGTCTCCAGGCCTCAGATGTAGAGAAGAGTCACAGAAGCACATCCCCGGGGCTTCCCTCTGATTCCTTCACCACTCCAAGTTGATAACTAAGCAAACCAGCCAATCACAAAATGACTAAAACCTGTATCAGCTTTTAACAATTGAGCTGGTACACCACTCTGACAACTAATCCTTCCACACCTGGTTGTTATGGCAACCAGAAACATTTCAACAGAGACCAAGGACTTGGTAGAGAGGCAACTCTCTACCAAACGGAGGCAACTAGAGCCCCCTCTGCTATGTGAGTTTAAAGAAACTGGATTGTCCCTCCACATTAGTTCTATCCAGCCCAGCACTGACACTAGCTGCATTAGTCTTTCTATCTGATGTTAGATTTTTGCGCATACTCATTTTATGACCTAGAATTTAATCTACAAAAGTAAATCCAGTTGGCTTGAAAAGTCCTTGGTGTAGTCAGCTATAGTCTGTTCTTCAAACTGCACTAATGATTTCTTTGTTTATGAAAAATATTCATATGCCTAGTAAATTCTTATGCATGTACATCTTAATTTTCATATTAATTTTATATGACACAGCTCAAGCAATAACTCAATCCAGCTGGGTAAGAATGGCACAATAGTGCCCTTTCAAGGCTTTGTGGTCAGAAAACATTTCCCCTCTTTAGTTCTTCTTGAAAAGACCTACTTTGTTTTTCCTGGTCAAAGATAAATAATCCAGCAATCAATGCGGCCAAGCTCTCCTTCAACGGGACCCATTCCACCAAGCAGAATGCTGGCTGCCACCATTCATGGTAAGTCACCAGACAGTGGAACCATCTTTGCCAGTCCCAAATATTTCCTCTCTGCTCTAGCACCCTGTGATTGCTCATGGCTTTATGCAGTTCCTGGCTTAAGAAGAGCCTTTTCCTTCTCTGCCAGGTTTCCTTCAGACTTGCTACAGCCTCAGTCTCATTTCAAATCTGGCTCAGAAATCAACCCACAAAACTACCTTTCCAATTAATCCTTTTGGCCTAGAGAATGTGGTCCAGTTTTCCGCATAGGCCTCAGTCAAAGGCCTTGTTGTTCCCGGAGCTGGTGTTCCAGAGGGGATAAGCCATTGCCAACCACGTTTTCCTCACTGACTTTAGCCCTGGGGACTATTGGGAGACTTTTATTTCCCACAGACCTACAGGCAGGCTCTGAGAGTCTAGGATTCTAATGGAAGAGGTTGCAAAGAATAATTATGGGGCTCCAAAACTCATGACAAAAACTAGACCCTGGTCAAGCTGACTTTGAACACACAAAGAAAGGTTGTCAACCAATAGTAGTTATACATGATTTAAGCCTCAAATTAACACAAAGTAATTGGGTATTTTAGGCCACATAGTAGCATCTCCATCTTCCCAACCTCTGCCCCTCCCTGCCCATATACAGAGTGTTCCCTTTCTCAGGAAGTTAATTTGTAGTAAAAAGCTTTTATTGCTCACTTTATGGAAATTTCATTCTAAGATTTATAATACTTCTCAGACTCTACATACATAAATTATGGGATCTTGATTTCTGAACAGTGAGGAGCTGTTGTTTATTCAAAAGAGGACATCCGGTTTTGTTCAATTGGAGCATTACTCCAATTTCTCTAGAGGAAGACTGTGTCCCTGGAACCAAGAAGGGAACAGGCTCTTGATATCATGTAGTCAGTAGTGGTTGAATCTCATATGAGCAATTACCTCCTTCTCACACCATGGTTCCTCCTCTCTGTCCCTGTCACTACTGTACTTATTTGCTTGGCCATGGACACATTTATTAAGCATCCTGCATGCAGAGCATGGTCCAAGGCCAAAAGAAATGAGAGAAGGGAATAGAATCTATAACTCAGGCCCTTACAGTGTGTCCCCAGAGCTCTTACTACAGCCTGATAAGTAGTCTCCAGGCTGCTAGTTCTCTCTGCTTTCTAGTCCAGTGCTTTTCAAATTCTGGGGCATTGGAATCATTTGGAGGCCTTGTTAAAACACATATTCCTAGGTTCCACCCCAAAATTGTCTCATTTACTATGTCTGGAAGAAGAGACACAATTTTGCATTATCAAGAAGTCCTCAAAGCCAGGTGGGCGGCACAGGGAATGGTGAGGCAGGCCTGCAATCCCAGATGTGCTGGAAGCTGAGGCAGAAAAAGGTTGCAGTCGACCCAGCCTGTGCAACACCCCAGGTTCAATTCCCAGTACTTAAACAGACGATTCTTATGCTCATGGCAGCACTTTGTAAAATTGTTTTTGATTTTTTTTTAATTTCATGTGTACGTATTTTATGGCTGCATATAAGTATACTTGTGCAGTGCAACGCCTATGGGGGCCAGGAGAGGGCATGGGATCCTCTAGAACTAGAGTTACGTATGGTTGTTAGCTGCCTCTGTGTGCTGGGATTCAAACTCAGGCCTTCTGCAAGAGCAGCTAGTGCTCCTAACCACTGAGCCACCTCTGCAGCCCCTCATGGGGGGGGAGCACTTTGAGTACCATTGCTCTAATTTGTTCATCCCTGTTTTCCAAAGCGCTGCATAGAAGCTTAATCAATTTCTTGCCTCACTCCAGACCTACTAAACTCAGTCACCATGGAATAAAGTCTCTACACGGCACTGAAGGCTGCCGCAACATGATCAGATCTGCTGTGAGCAGTCATAATCTCACACATCCCATGTTCAGGGTGAGATCCCTCAGAAACAAATGCTATGACAAGTATGTGAACAATATACTAAGAAGTCACAGTCCAGAAGGCAGTGAGTGAGACTGGAAAGGAAAGAAAGCATGTCAGGGGGAGGCATAGAGCAAATCAATGCCGGAGTGGCTGGAGCTCATTCCTATGGACCACATCCCAATTTTGTCCTGCTTACAGGAATGAGGACTGGGGGGATTGCCCACAAATTGCTGCCAGTCACTGCCTGACAAGTATTCCTACATTCATTCACTGCCCATATCTTCCACTGTGCCCCATCTTTAAGCCTACCTGACTGGTGGCCAAGGAAAGTCCCCAGGAAGAATCCCGGGCCATAGAAATAAGAAGTCATCAATATGTGAGAATGGTGGAGTTTCTTCAACGAGGCACCAACAGCTTATGTTACACCAGTATAATTTAATGCTCTACATACCCACTTCTTCCTCACAGCTAGGCCCCAAACTACCTTTCACTCTGACTCTGGAAGACATACAGCTATGGACTTGGCTGAGCCAACTCTTTGTGGGTGGGATAGGCATCATCCTGGGTGGCCAAGTGAAAGTAAAGAATTGGGGGAGGGGGGCAGGTAGTGAGTAGAAACAGAACTCCAAAGTGGGCCACAGGTCCACAGGCATGCTGGCCTTGGTGCTGACAGAGCAGTTGGGGTGTCCAGGGTCAGAGTCTTTGGAGTTCATCATTTTGTGATAAAATTTGAACCTATTTTTCTTTGTGACCTAAGAAGTGGCTACTATGTGCCCTGCAGTGATTTTGAAATGCAATGGAATATAGGAGAAAACCATTAGAGTAATCCACTGCTCAAATGAGAAGTCTTAAGGGATGGTAGGCTAAGCTGGCTTCTAAATATTTTTTAAATCTTCTGGATGTGCCCACTGTGACTGCACCCTGGTACTGGAGGTAAGTGCTACCCCTTCCAAATGCTAATAAAATCCCCTTCTTCAGCCAGTCTTTGTCTTGGGCTCCAGAACCAGATAGCATGGAGCCCCAGAAGCACCACCAAGTTTCAAGTTTTCTCATTCTCAACTTTCAAGCAGACTTCTTGTTTTGCTACTGGGGATATGGGAGTCCAGAATCATGGTTCATTCAAGTGTCCTAAAGCATCAAATGTGTGTGCCATTGGTTGTATGGGTGAACAGGAAAGTAAAAAAGGGAAACCCAAACTCCCATTTAGCATTATATGATAATTTAACATTCATTATATAAAAAATAAAATGTCTTCTCTTAAAAACATAATTTTTCCTCAGGAATTTCTGAATACAATAGTCTAAAGCTCATGCTTGTGAGTAGTTGGTTTGTATCTTTTTTTTCCTAAAATTGCTTTATCCTTTTAAATCATGGTCGGAGTGATATATGCATGAACTTTGCAAGGCATAAGAAAATATAATTTACTTGACATGATTTGAGGAGAGAAAAACTAAAATCTCTTAAACAAGCCTCAACTGCATTGCTTAGAAAGAAGAAAATCAGAGACACTAATTGCCCATGATGGCTAATTATACAGTGCACCACTGGAGTGAAAGGATGCTGGCCGCTCTGGAAATAGGCAGTTTAAATTTGATCCAGAAGGCAACAGTGGAGCCAGCAAGGACATATAATCTAGGAGGTGACATATTTTCTTTGTTAAAGTTCAGCTATTGAGAGGATAAAGAAACAAGAACAAGATCTGACTCAAATGTAGAAACTTTGAGTGAAAATACAGAGTGGGCAAAGTTTGTCCCTGTCTGCATTCATTCCTCTGCTTTTCTCAGATGTCCACCACCCTGAGCTCGGTTTCTAAATGACCTGAACTCAACTGGGCAAAGATTCGCACTCCAGAACAATATTTTTGTTTCTCTATGTCAACCAGAACATATTTGTTTGTTGTAGCTATTGTTTGCTTTTGGTTTGGTGATGGTGGTGGTGGTGGTGGTGGTGGTGGTGGTGGTGGTGTGTGTGTTGCTAGAGATAGAAACTAGGGCTTCATGCACATGGGGCTGTTCTGTGTCTTAACCATCAAGTTTGATGTATGATCACAAATAGGATTGCATGAAATCAAGAAGCTTTTCCCCAGGAAAGCAAATAACTGAGTAAAGGGACAGCTTATAGAATGGGAGAATAGTCTTTGGCATCTATACACTGGACAGAAGATTAATATCTAAACAACATAAAGAACTCAAAAAAGCTAAATACCAAATGAAAACCAAACAATTTCTGCCTGGAGAGACACTCAGCAGTTAAGAGCACTGGCCACTCTTGCAGAGGACCCAGGCTTAATTCCCAGCACCCAAATGGCAGCTAACAACTATCTATAATTTCAGTTCTAGGACATCAAATGATCTCTTCTGGCCTCCACATGAATTGCATGTACATGGTTACATTCAAGTACATAAAGGCAAAATACACAATTTTTTAAATAAGTTAAAAAAATTTAAAGACCAAACAATTCAATCAATAAATGGGATACTGAAAAAAGCATGCACTTTAAAATGTTTAAGTAATAAACACAAATGACCAATAAACATGAAAAACTGTTCAACTTCTTAGCCACCAGGGAAATGCAAATTAAAACTATATTTGATTCCATCTCACATCAGTCAAAATGGCTACCAGTAAGAGAAAAAAAAATGTTATTGATGATTCAGGATTAGGGAACCCTTATATATTATTGGCAGGAATGTAACTAGCCCAGTCACTATGGTGGCTCCTCAAGAAACTAAGTGTGAAACTACCATATGGCCCAACTATACCACTTCTGGGTACATTTGTAAAGGAATTTAAATCACTATGCATGTGTGTTTACTGTAGCACTATTCACAGTAGTCAAGTTATGGAATCAGCCAAGGTGTCTATCAACAGATGAATGGATAAATAGGGGAGATTTGTTCTACTCATAAAGAAAAAAAATCTTTTTTTTAAGACAGGGTCTCCCAGCTGTCCTGGAACTCACTCTGTAGACCAGGCTGGCCTTGAACTCACAGAGATCTGCCTGCCTTTGCCTCCAGAGTGCTGGAATTAGAAGCGTGCACCACCATGCCTGGCATAAAGAAAAATGGAATGTTTTCTCTCATTTGTGAATCACTTATTGTATTTACAATTATAAAACCATATCTATGTATAGATATGATTTTATAATTGTAAATATACATATATATATATATATATGTAGATGTAGAGATATCACATGAAAACAAAGGGATAAGTGGATAAGGAAGGAGACCAACAGGGAAAGAGAGGAGAGTGAGAGGAAGGTATGGGGTGAATATTGTCAAAGTACATGCTATACTTGAAAGTAATTGTCTTTATGAATTCCATTACTAAATACAATGAATATACTCTAATAAAAATGTTTTCTGGGACATTATCTCCCAGCTAATAAACAAATTGCCATGTAAGAGTCAAGGACTAGTAGCACAAATGAAATAAATCAATTTTCCAAATTAATTTGAGGATCATACAGGAAGTTGTGATCAGGGCAACAAGCTCAGCTACCAAGCTATTTTGTTCATGATGTTTAATAAATTAGAGAGTCCTATTAGAGAAAAGGTAAACATCTACATTCATATTCTTCCAAATACATAGAGTTGCTTGAATTTCTCTTTTAAGTATAAGAAATTTCCACTAAATGAGAAATATTATTTTTTCATATTTACCTGGTAAAATGCAGGCTCCAGTTTCTGTTTCTCAAATCAATCCCTTAGGACCAGTATCATTGCAAGTACAATCATTGTACTTGCAATGATACTGGTCTCACTCTAAGACTTCAGGTGTCTTTGTATTGCTTCCAGGTATTATGAATTGTCATCAGAGAAAAACGGGCCAACACATTCACACAAAAGACACTATCTGCTATGTAGCAATAGTATAGAAATTTTATCACAAAATTTCCAAAAAGCCCTGTGTCCACTCCCAAGTGATCTTTATGTAAACATCACTGTCTCTTTCACTCCCACAGAGGTTGCAGCTGATATCAAGCAGAATTACTCTGGAGGAGGGAATGGAATCAACGGTAAACTGCAGAGCACTGTGGCAGCATAGCAGGCCCTGTGCTCAGGGCCTTTTAACATCTTGCAAGGTGGCCACTCCCCATTTCAGCAAAATAACCATTAGAAAGAAAATACAATACCATTTTTTGTCATCTAAGTTAAAAGTGGAAGAACCCACACTGGCTCCAAGACCCACATGATTTCTTCAAAATCAGTGTTTCTTCACCTATGATTCTCAGATTAACAGCATCAGGATTGCCTGGGAACTTTCTAGAAACGCATTTTTGAGCCTCATTCCTGAATAATTAGATTAAAAGTTCAAAATATTAGGCAGGAGGGAAGGCATAGCCATTAAGAGGACTAGTTGCTCCCCCTGAGGACCTGAGTTCATTTCCCAGCAACTCTATCAGGTGGATCACAACTGCCTACACCTTCATTTCTTGGGGATCCATCACCTCTGGCCTCCAGGGTCACATGCATTCATGTGCACATACTCCCTCCCCCAAACACATCTATGCATAATTAAAATAAAACAACTTTAAAAGCTCAAAATAGTTCCCAAACTTGGAGAGCACTGTTTTAACAAGCTCTCCCAGCAATGCCAGTGCTTCTTAAATTTTGAGATCTCCTGTCTCTTGACACAGTGCATCTCTTATCTATCCATAACCATGTCCAGGGATGACATCTAATCCCCCAAGTTGAGAACAGGCCTATACTTCCAGAAGCAGTATTCCCAGTTGAGCTCATTCTCCTCTGAGCCTCCATAGCTATAATCCACAGAACCCTTTCACCATTTATTACTTATGTCTGATAACAAATCTTCCACTGGGACCTGAAATTGTGCCCTTTGCAGTGATTTGATTTTTCATGTTTGTCTGTCACTGAACATTGCCTGACAACAGTGGTCTGCAAAAAGCAACAACCTCTATAAATACTAGTTTCCATGGTGAATGATTATATCAGAAGTTCTGAGCCTTGCTTTGTACACCACAGGAACACTGGAATAATCTTCAGTTTGTATAGCCCCCATTAAATGACATGCTGGCAAATGAGAATGTGTCTGGGTCAAGACCAATGCTTCTGAAATTCTAATGTGCACACAAATGACCTGAGGATCTTGTTATGTGTAGCTCTCATTTTGGTCTGGGGTGGAGCCTGAGACTTTAAAGTCCTACAAACTTTTAGGTGATGTGAATGCTACTAGCCCGTATGTCATACTCCAAGACTTTGAAGAACCTGAAAATTGACAAGTGAGAAGAACAGCCAAGGTGGGAACCTATGTGACTCTTCTCAGGTATTTGGAGGCAAGGAATACATTCACAGTCTAACACCGATCGAGAAGCTTAGCACTTAGAGAATAATAACTAGGGAATAACTTCTAAATAATCCAAATAATCTCTACAGCAAAAGGTTACCTCAAAATATCTGTGCACTGCCTTCTGACACCAGCCCTAGAACTTTTTATGCAGGTAGGCATCCATTGGGCAGAGGTACCATGGGTGGTAATCCTGAATGGGACAATTGGATGAGATGGTACCAGAGACCAATGCAGCATCAAGATCAAGTATAGGGATAAGGGTATGGCTCAATGGTACAGAACATGCCTAGCATGCTCAGCATCCATCTCTAGTACTGCAAAACTGAAAAAAATAAAACAATTTATTACCATATATGCTAATGTATCTACTAGTATATATTCTATAGTTTTACAAACCTCCCACCTCCACCCTCTATTTAAAGTCCTACAAACTTCTTTTGCATGACTCTCCATTTCATTTTGTCATAGGAGAGGAAGTTTATTTTGCAATTTTCAGATGTGACTCAGGAATTTAATTACAAATTACAAAATCTACTGATTACCATTTCTCATTCAAAATTTCTAGGTATCTTTTTGTATAAATCTTTAGAAATCTAAGTTTATAAATTTATCATAAAATAAAATTGATGGGAGGCTGGAGAAATGGCTCAGTGGTTAAGAGCACTGACTGCTCTTGCAGAGGACCCAGGTTCAATTTTCAGCACCCAGATGGTAGCTAAGAACTGTTTTTAACTCCAGTTCTAGGGGAATCCGACATCCTCTTCTGACCTCTGCAGCTTTGCACGACACAGGTGCACCTACCTACATGCAGACAGTACAAGCATACAGATAAAAAAAAAAATAAAAAATAAAAAAAATAAAATTGATGGAATAGAAATAAATTTCCATGAGATTTTGTTTTTGAGAAACAGTTTCACTATATAGCCTGGGCTAGACTCAAATTCCTAGGTATAATTGATTTTTGCTAGCCTCTGCCTCCTGATTAGGTGGAACCATAGGCATACGTCATGGTGCAGGGCTCCTTTTTTTTTCAAAGCCAATTTTTATTGAAGCTTTGTGCATTTCATACAAAATTTTAAATCAAATCTAGCCCCGTGCCCCCCTCCCTGCCCTCCCACCCCACCAGAGCTCATGCATTCTGCCAAACATTATTTTCATCTTTTTCTCCATCTCTCTCAAAATTCTTGATTCAGAAGCTGACTGTTTTGAGCAGAAGCTCGTGGTTTCAGTCAGTTCTTTGACCCAGTCTTTTGTTGTTGCTGTTCTTCCTTCCAATATGCATCACTCCAAAAGACGCATATATGCCTGCCACATATATCATAGGTTTTAGCATCTTCAGCTTATGATTTTTTTTCTTTATTAGGCTGAAAGATGTCATGTTTGAAGGCTCCTCTTTGGCAAGCCCAAACCACCATCAGTTCAGCCCTTGTGCTCTACACTGGGGTTTTTCCTTCCCATGGTCACCAAATGAGGTCCAGTAAGCACTGTGTCCTGTCTTGATCTTCCTGTACTGGTCTCCATGATACAGACTGGGTAATCCGACAACAGCAGTCTATACTCTGAAGAGGCTGAAAGCCCAGTAGTAGCTCAGTCCACAAGCTGGATGTCTCGGCAGTCCCCATCTGGTACTGAAGGTTTGGAGGAGAGACATGAGTCTTCAGTCCATATTGGAAGGCTGAAAAGCTGTTTAGAAACCCCAGTGGCATTTTAAGTTCAGATTTCTTTCTTTTTTTTTTTTCCGTGTGTGTGTGTGTGTGTGTGTGTGTGCGCGTGCGTGCGCGCGCGCGCGCCTGTGTTTGTTGATGTCTCAGGTTTAAATTTTTTAACTATTTTTTTATTGAAGCTTTGTGCATTTCACCTCAGATCAAATCTAGACCCGTTTCTCCCTCCCTTCCCCCTCTCCCCACCACAGTTCATGCATTCTGACAAACATGTTTTCATCTTTTTCTCAGTCTTTCTCAAAATTCTCGATGCAGAAGTTTACCGTTTCGACCAGAAGTTTACTGTTTCAGTCAGTTCTTTGACCCAGTCTTGTTGTTGTTGTTGTTGTTCCTTCCAATATGCATTACTCCAAAATATGCATATATGTATGCCACATATATCAGCAGTTTTAGCATCTTCAGCTTATGATTTTTTTCTTTATTAGACTGAAAGATGTCACGTTTGAAGGATCCTCCTTGGCAAGCCCAAACCACCATCACCTTGTGCTCCACACTGGGGTTTTCCCTTACCACGGTCACCAAATGAGTCCAGTAAACACCGCATCCTGTCTTGATTCCTGTACTGGTCTCCATGATACAGCCTGGGTAGTCCAACAATGGGAGTCTATACTCTGAAGAGGCTGAAACCCCAGTAGCAGCTCAGTCCACAAGTTGGATGTCTTGGCACTCCCCATCCGGCACTGAAGGTTTGGAGGATTCTTGGAGAGACATGAGTCTTCAGTCCATATTGGAAGGTTGAAAAGCTGTATCTCATGTCTTTGAAGGATGGCAAAAGCAGTGGCAGCCACAGGGTAGCTGCACTTGTCAATAAGACAGGCAAAACAACTGTGCTCATTTTTTTTCTTTTTTTACTTTTTGTCTTTTTACTAAGATCTCAAATTTTATACGTGAAGTACAATTTCTCAGGCCTTACTATTTACTTATTTCTGGTTATCCTTACCTTTTGGAGGTTTAAGGCCACACAGTTAGCCCAGATTAACCAAGGTTTTGGTTTTCTCAAGGTCAGTTGAGGATCTGGTCCTCAAGGGTCACTCAGGTTTTTTTTGGGGGGGATCCCCTGGCTCCTTTTGGGTAGGGCTACTTTTTAAACTGTATTGAGGTATAATCAACACATAGCAAATGCTACTAACCTACTTTCTGTCAGTACAGATAGTTTTGCATCCTTTGGAAATTTATGTAAACAAAATCACACAGATTATATGCTTTTATTTCTGGGGTGGTTTTTTTTTTTTCACTCAGCAATTTATTTTGAGATTCACTGATCCTTACATATGTATCAATAACACATTCTTTCTGGATACACTATGATTTTTCATTTACTTATATTAATAGAAGGAAATATTCCATGCTTATAAATTTTATCTATTATAAATAAAGCTACTATAATATTTGTATGTTCATATGTAAACATTTGCATGAATATATGTCTTTTCATTTCTCTAGGGTAAACAAATACCTTGGAATACCATGGCCATGAGGATGTATGTTGAACTTCCCTAACTCTGCTTTTGAAAAAGGGTTTTACCATGTAGATCAGCCTGGTCTTGAACTCATGATCCTCCAATTTAGCCTCCTGAGTGCTAGGATTCCAGGCACGCATCACTGGGCCTGGCAGAAGTTGAACTTTTTTTTTTTTTTCTGTATGTGTATGAATGTACTGTCTGCATTGCAGGTCTGTGCACCCGTGTCGTGCAATGCCGCGGAGGTCAGAAGTGGGCGTCTGATTCCCCTGGAGCTGGAGTTTCAGACGGTTCTCAGCCGCCATGTGGGTGCTGGGGATCGAACCCGGGTCCTCTGCAAGAGTGGTCGGCGCTCTTAACCGCTAGGCCATCTCTCCAGCCCAGAAGTTGAACTTTTTAAGAAAGTACTAAATTGTTTTTCAAGGTAGTTGTCCCAAGCTACATGCCCACCAGTGTACCAGTTGTTCTCTATCTACCCATACTATGGTATAATACTAGATGTTCTATTTGTCACAACTAGGCATTGTTATTAAAATTTGCCAGAAACTATTCACATCAAATTTTTTTCTTGTGCTAAGCCACTATCTGTATACCATACAGTGCAATGCTGAGTGAGAACAAGTAGTGCGTGCGTTCCCAGCTTTTTCATGATATTTCCCTTTATGATATTAGCTGTTTTTTTTTTTTTTTCTTAATTCATAAGTGCTTTTTATCTTGTGGAAGAAGTTACCTTCCACTCCTGCTTTGCTGGGACTTTTGTTGCTGTTGCTGTTTTGAGACAGTCTCATTGTATAGCCCTGACTGGCCTGGAACTATGTAGACCAGGTTGGACTCAAACTCACAGAGATCCATTTGTCTCTGCCTCCTGAGTGCTGAGATTAATGGAACGTTCCATCAAGCCAAGCTGCTGGGATTCTTTTAAAATCAAGAATTCTGGGTTTTTTTTCAAATTCTTTTATTAAATATACTGAAATGGGCTGGAGACATAGCTCAGCAGTTAAGAGAACTTGTTGCTCTTCAGGAGGACCTAAGTTTAGTTCCCAGCAATCATGTCGGGCAGCTTACAACTGCCTATTACTCCAGCTCCTGAGGGATCCAATGCCTCTGGCTTCCACAGGCTATTCTACCATGCACAGATGTGCACATAATTAAAAATTAAAATAAACACACTTAAATGATCATATGGCTATCTGTTTTTAATCTCATGTCAAGGACTGAATTTTGAATGTCAAAACAAGTTTGCACATTTGAGGTAATGCTATTTGGTCATGATTTATTATCATTTTTAGTGATGCTGGCTTTTTCTAAAGTTTTGTTTTTGGGTTTTTTCGGGTTTTTTTTGTTTTTGTCTTTTCAAGACAGGGTCTCCCTGTAGCCCCAGCTGTCCTAGAACTCACTCTGTAGACCAGGCTGGCCTTGAACTCACAAAGATCTGCCTGCCTCTGCCTCCCAAGTGCTAGGATTAAAGGCACATGCCCAGCTTTTCTAAAGTTATTTATTTATTTATTTATTTATTTATATTTTTTTATCAATTCTAGACCCGTATCCCTCACCCTATCCCCCCACTCCACCAGAGCTCATCTAAAGTTCTTTAAGGAAAATTTTTATCTTTGTTCAGGAGGGTTATTATGTGTGTGTGTGTGTGTGTGTGTGTATGTGTGTGGTTTCTTTCCTCTAAGGTGTCTTTTTCTGGTTTTGGTATCACAGCAATCCTCAAACCATAGAATGAATTGGAAGACATTCCTTTCTCTTCAATTTTCTGGAAGAGTTTATACAGAACCACTGTTATTTCTTTCTTAAATATTTGGCACAACTCCCCAGGGAAGCCATCTTCTCTTAACTTGAAAGACTATCTTTGCATTTCACATGAAATCTAGAATCAGTCAGTTTCTATAAAAATACTTGTTTGTGTTATGACTGGGATCACATTGAATCTATAATCTGCTTGGAGAGAATTATTTTTGAAGAATGCTTTTATTTCTTTCTCTATCTGGCCTTTATTTTGCCTTCTTTAAAATTTTTCAAAACTTATTTTCAAAAATTTACTTTTATTCTGTTTGTGTATGTGTATATATAAGGGTGGCATGCATGCATAAGTCAGAAGACAACTTGCAGGAGTCTGTTTATTCCTTCCACCCTGTGAGTCTGGAGGGATTGAACTCAGTTCCATCAGGCTGGGCTGCAAGTTCCTTTAACCACTGAACCATGTCATAGGCATTTTAAACCTTTTACCTTCAGATAATTATACATTCATATCCAGTTGTAAGAAATATTACAAAGAAATCTCTTGAATAGTTTATTCAGCCCCAACCCTTATGGTAACATCTTGAAAGACGACAATACTCTATCACAGCCAGAATACTGACAGTGACAGTGGAGGCGCCAAATATTTTCATGAACAGATTGCTCCTGCTGCTTTTATAGCCACACCCAGTTGCCCTTCTCTCACTCTACACTGCCTGTCACCTCTGACAACCACTATTCTGTTCATTTATATTGCTTCATCATTTCCAGAATGTTATATAAGTGGAATAATGCGGTAGGCAACTTTGTAAGGCTGTTTTTTTTCCACACAGCTTAATTCTCTACAGCTTATCTAAATTGTCACACTGTATCAGTGATTCACTTCCTTTTATTGATGAGTAATATTCAAGTGCCACAGATTAAAGATTAACCCACTGAAGGACAGCTGGGTTTCACAGGCTATTGTAAATAAAGCTGTTGTAAACATTTTTGTAAAGGTTTCTACCCTAGAGGGAAATGTCTATAGTGAAACTATATCTCATCTGTTCTCCCAAGGGCCAATTTGTCTTTCTAAAACAGTATTTGTTTCTCAGTAAATACCTTCCCCTCTCTCTTTTAATAAGAAATGTTTCTATCAGAAATGCCTCTGTCCCTCTCTACCCTCTATTAAGATAGGATATCAGCCCCAAATTCTAATTGCATCCTCAAGTAATATTTCTTGGTGAACTCTCATGTGCATGTACATAATTAGACCTATTTTTTTTCTTTTGCTAATACATCTCTTTTGGTTTCATTTGCAGGCCCCCAATCACTAAGAATAAAAGGAAAGAAGAAAAGGTTTCCTCTCCAACGATAGCTAACAATCTAAACAAGATAAAATGGAATTGATCACCCCCCCAAAAAAAGAATGGAAAAAGAGAAAGAAATGTTTGTATAAATAAGAAGCAAACAGCATTATGATAAATTTTAACTAACCATATCAATAATTTCATTAAATCCAAATAGTCTTAATTTACTAAATAAAGGCAGCAATAATCAAATTATATCTAAAAATTAAGACCCAACTACATGTGTCCTGTGAGGAAGATACTGAAAATATGAAAATGCACATAGGTTAAAAGAAAAAGACAGAGCTGGTATAATGGTTTATTTAATTCAGTTAGTGGAGTGCTTGTTTAGCATGAAAGAAGCACTGGATTCCACACTTGGGATCAGACAGGAAAAAATATATCATGGTAACACTATGGAAAGAGAGTGGAGAATGGCTTTATTATCAGAGATGTTAACACTAATGGAAAAAGAAAATAATGTGGATATAGATTTCAAGGCAAAGAATTTTCAAGAATAAGTGAATTCATTATAGTGTTAAAATGATTAATTCAATAGAACATACCAGTCCTAAATGTTTATGCAGTTATTACAAACAGTTTCAAAATGCATGAAGCAAAAACTGAGAGTTGCAATTATAGTCAGAAATTTCAGTACTCTCCTAATACTTATTCCAATAAGAAGACAGAAAAGTCAGTAAGGCCACAGAAGACCTGAAACACCTTGAACCAATTGACCCTTATTGAACATTCACTCCACAAAGAAGTTAAGAATACAACTTCTTTATATCCTGGGCCATAAAATTATTCTGAGTGGATTATTTTAAAAAACACAGACGTCATACATAAGCAATGGATTATTCTACCAAGGAGATGTTGGCCAGGGGATCCAAGCCCCCACAAAAGATAAAGGCTCCTTGCCTCTAAACTGGGATACCTGCAAGAAGAGAGGCGATAAGGCCCTGCTGTTGAAGACCTGATGTTAACATGGGAAAGATGTATTGAGACCACACATGCAAGTGTACAGATGGTCTCTGGAATACCAGAGAATGTTACCAAAGGCCACTAAACCAATAAACCAAATATGGGTCTCCTTGAGTCAAGGAAGACTCCTCTGTCAGCACCAGCTACACCTCACCTGCCTGGAAATACTGTGCAGCAGAGGCAGCCATATGCCTGTATATCCCAAATCTAATTGGCTATTGGCTCTCTCCTTGGAAGAATAACACACAGCTGATGCCACAAGCTTGCATCCTCTAGTGGTTAGGAGATGTTATAAGGCACAGTAAGACCCTGTCATATTTAACAGAAAAAAATGTAATTCATGGATTAACATACCATCCAAACATCTGTGTCTATACCGAAGTAACCTACCATAACAATTAGTCTGTTTAACTACCTATATATTTAATTGCTTGTGCTTCATTAGTAGGATCAAAAGTTATTCCTGGACAAACTTGTCAGCCCATGAAAGGAAACCAGCAGAACTGACCAGAAGTCCAAGACAACAGCTCCAGAGAAAGTTAGACTGTTTTGCCTCTCATCCACCTGTGCCCCATTTCTAAGGCCTAGGGAACAATTTGTGGAAGAGGGGGCATGGTAGAATGTAAGGGCTGCGATTGGGTGTGAATGGTGATTGAAACTATAGCAAATATAGTTGGACACTCAATTGATCAACTTGATTGAACATACAAGCCCCCCTGTGGATGTGGGACCCATGGGCTGTGTGGGTTTGGGCACAACTGCTTGCAAATTGGTTTTACATGAAGGATGCTTGTACTCATAAATTATCACTTATTGTTAGAAAATGAAAACAAAACTGAGAGAAAGATGCAGGACAGTTATGGCAGAATGCATGATCTTGGATGGGGTGGGGTGGGGTGGGGAGAAGGGAAAAGGAAATATGCCTGAACTGAATTAGAAAATGATGTATGAAATACACAAAACACCAATAAAAAAATGAAAATTAAAAAAATAAAAAACAGACGTCATATACTTATGTCCTCTCACAGAGAAGGAATTAAATTAGAAATCGGAAAGATCTTTGGAAAGACACAAATATGTCAAACCAAATAAAATACTTATTAGTAACTTGGGTATCAAAGGAATAATCCAAAAGGAAGTAACTGAATGAGCAAATGAATGAAAATAAAAGCATAACGTGACAAAGTTTGTGGGGTGTCATTAAAACAGGATATGAGGATTTTGTAGAACTAAAAGCAGACACGGGAAAAACCAAAAGGCTTCAAAACATTTATTTCATTTTAAAGTATAGGGTCAGGAATGGTGGCACACACCTTTAATCCCAGCACTCAGGAGGCAGAGGCAGGGGGATCTCTGTGAGTTCAAGGCCAGCCTGGTCTACAGAGCGAGCTCCAGACCAGCTGGGACTAACTAAAGGGAGACCCTGTCTCAAAAATACCAAAAACAAAAGAAAACAACTAGAAAGGAAGAGCAAATT
This sequence comes from Rhizomys pruinosus, assembly GCA_009823505.1. NCBI lineage: Eukaryota > Metazoa > Chordata > Mammalia > Rodentia > Spalacidae > Rhizomys > Rhizomys pruinosus. Next base: position 753,263 of record VZQC01002336.1, read on the forward strand.
AAACCCTGGAAGAGGGAATCACATTTGAGGAATTTTCTCCATTGGATTGAGCTTAGTTAGCCATGTCGTGAGACATTTTCTTTTCTTTGTAAAATATTTTTATTTATTATTTTTATTTTATGTGTATGCATGTATTGCCTGTATGTATGCAAGTGCATCCGTCTTGTGCAACGCTTGTGGAGGTCAGAAGAAAGCGTAGTGGGTGCTGGGAATCAAACCTGTGTCTTCTGTAAGAACAACCAGTACTCTTAACCACTGAGCCATCTCTCTATCCTGGGCTGCATAAGAACTGCCACAAGAAAGTCTCACAGGTGATAATCGCTCGCACACGTGAGTCTCTCGCGCTCGCACGCGAGTGTCTCTCGGGCTCGAACGCGAGAGTCTCAGGCTCCCACGCGAGAGTCTCGCTCCCGCGCGAGAGTCTCGCTCCCGCGCGAGAGTCTCGCTCCCACACGATTGTCTCCCAGGAGATTCCCTCAATTGAGAGCCTTTTCTGGTCAAGCCTGGCGAGTTCTGAGGTACTTCTTAGACTCGTTCCCAACCATTGTCCTGGCTGCGGGTCCGAAAAGCCCAGTTCAAGCTCCATTTCAGCAGCCGGGTGTTTGGTAGGCATGGGGCCCAGACCCCGTGGCTGGGGAAGACCCAGGTAGCTTACAAGGACTGAAACTTAGCCATCCATCTGGGCGTGTGTGCTGTGGCAGGTAGGAAGACCAAGGCCGCAAGCCCGAGTACACTGCCCAGAAGCCCAAGATTGCTGTCCTGAAGCCCAAGGATGCGACCGGTACACCAAAGGCCACGGCCCCGAAGCCTAAGACCACAGCTCCAAAGGCCAAGGACTCGGCCCTCAACCCAGCAGCCCCTAAGGCCAACGACTCAGCCCCTAAACCAAAGGGCAGAGGCGGAAAGCCAGAGGACATCGCCAGGAACATCCAGGAATTGGCTGGGAAACGAAAGGGCACAGCCTCAAGCCCCAAGACCCGGAAGCCCGAATATGTCACAACAAAGTCCAAGAAGAATAATGCTCAGGAGTCCGAGGTCGACGATGTCCAGAGTCCCAAGAAGGAGGCCCAGAAACATGAGGATATGGCCTCCAAGTGCAAGGCGGCAGCCCCTACACCTGTCTCCAACAGTTCCGCGGCCACCCCGACCCCGTGCCAGACCCCCGGTTGGGGCGTCTCGGCACCCACCACCCTGGTAAGGAAGGTCCCCGCCAACTTCCTCGCCCAGCCGGTGCATGTGGTAGACCTGCATCATATCCTAATTCTGCTATGGGCTGAGGACAGTTTTACTTTCACTGCCGTTTCCACAGTGACTTGCCTCTATGGCTGGGCAGAACTTTGTGGGCATATCATCAGACAAGGCCACCCTGCCCAAGATGCCTATTTTACCTATATTCATTCCTACCTTGCTATCAAGGGGACTCCTTACTCCATATGCAACAAAACAGAAAAGGAGATCAAAAAGGAAATACGAACTCTACTCAAGTTTCACATGAAACAGGACCATGGAAACTGGGTAATAGAGCTAGAGCATTTTACTCCTCTCTTTTCCATCGTGATGTTAGAAAAGCTGAAATCCTTCGTTGTCAACTTCATAAGCAGCTATCTAGGCAAATCTTCCGTTTTCCTGGAAGAAAATACCCCCATCCAGGTAGATTCTAAATATACGGCTTTGAAGTCTATTGGCATCAGAAGGCAGAAGAGGATCTCTCCTTCTCAAGCATTTGTTTAAGTAATACTGACTTTTCAGTACTGGAAGAGTTAGGCTTTCCTGTGAAGTAGGTGTCTGCCCCACCATTTTGGTCTATGGACCTCAAGATATTAGAAAGTCAACATTCAATAGATGCCTGATTAACCAGTCAATGAACAGCATTTCCTGCGTTGGTTACTTGGAATGTGATGGCAAGCAAAATTCACCACTCCTGGTTGCAGTTCTTTACTTAATATCACAAAACCAGTTCTGAAACCACCTTTCACCCACCAGAGGACCCTACAGAAGATGTTGTATTATGGGAAGACATCTTGTGAAAATGACTATGCCAATTAGATTGAAAGAACAAAATCTGTGTTCAAATCTTACAATCAAATGAAGCCACTGATCATCAACAGAATGGGTTGGGTGGCGGATGAATGGCTTCTCATTGACCTGATCCAGTTGCTTTGTCCCAGTTATGTCATTCAGTTGACTGCTACCCAGAGCCCATCCATGCCCAGCCTCACGGCAGAGTACATCAACCACATGGATGGCTTGTATACCAAAAGCAAAGTCAATAGGAGATATGGATGTTTTGAAATGTCTGAATTGGGAGACAATTTTGATTTTTCTAACAAAGATCAAGACTAGTCCTTTTCATATCTTTACTGGACATAATGTGTGTTCACTCAGAATTTTCTAGGGCTGAAAATCTAAGAAACAAGAAAACATGGAGCAGAATGCTTCAAGATCTGGCCATGTTAGCTTACCTTGGCCAGCTGACAGTGCCTCCAGTGCCAAAGGCACTCAGTTCTTTACATGGTCTGACTCTCTACTAGGTCCCTTTCAATGCAGTTGCACTCCAGATTACTCACTCTGATGTTGTCCCCACCCACATATTGTATGCTGTGAATGCCAGCTGGGTCGGACTTTACAAGATCTTGGATGGCATCAGAGGTCAAATGAACGGTCCCATCATCTTGGCCCAGACTCCAGTGTGTGACTGTTTGGGCTTTGGGATCTGTAGAGGTGTTGACATGGCCAGGTAACTATACTACATCCTTACCCCTTTGCCTCCTGAATAGTTAAGAACTGTGAATTGTAAGCTAATCGTATCTGTTTCCATTCCACAGTGTATTTTGAAGAGCCAGAAAGGGGTAAACAAGATAATTCCTTATGTCACAACAGATCACAAGTGTGAAGCTCATAGAGTATCAAAGAAAATCTGAGTAAGAAAAACTATGGAACAGCATGAAAAGCCAGATTTCAGGCACAGCTTTTATCAGAAAGGAAAAGGTAAATAGTACTCTCTTATTCACTGTTCTTGTGTAACTGGTAAATGTGCCCGGTACACCACCCCCACCCTTCAAAACTCCCCTAGCTCCCCAGTATCCCCACCTCGATGTATTCATCCCACTCCCTGCCTCACCCTCTCTCAACCCAATATCACACCCTTTATAATACCTTACTCCACCACTTTTTTTCTTTTTCTCCCTTCCTTCCTTCCCTCTCTCCCTTCCTCTTTCTCTCTTTCTTCCTTCCTTCCTTTTTCTTTTTTTCTTTCTTTCTTTCTTTCTTTCTTTTTTTCTTTCTTTCTTTCTCTTTCTTCCTTCCTCCCTTCTTCCTTCTTTCTTCTTTCAATTCTTTCTTCTTTCTTTTTTTTTTGGATGGGGTCTCAGGAATCATGTAACCCAAGTCAGGCACTCAAATTCCTGATCTCCCATTTCCACTTTCCAAGTACTGTGATTACAGGCTTGTTTCACAACACTCATGGATAAAATGGTTCCAAGACTTGTTTGGAGATTCCCACACCTTTGGCTTGTTTTTGTTGCTATTGTTTGTTTCTGTTGTTGCTCTCTTGTTTTGTTTTGTTTGAGAGAGGGTCTAAGTGCATTGCCATGCCTGGCCTGCTACTCTCTATTTAGACAAGTACTCACTGTCATTCCCTTAACTGGGATTCACATGTCTGTGATTTAACACATGGGCCCCTGTACCCCCGTCTTGTCTTGTTTTGTATTTTGACACTGGATCTGATTCCAGCCCCAGAGATGCTCCTGTAGGGATCACATTTGCTCACACCTGGAATCCCAGCATCAGAAACTTTGGGAAGCTTTTCTGCCAATTTCAGGCCAATATGGGGTACACTGTGAGACCACATCTTCCCTCAGTCACTGTAGTAGCCTGGAGTCTTCATCTTCAACTCTAGATGGTATGCCAGTAAGCCTCCACTAACCCTATACCTGGTCTTCCCCGACCACAGCTTGGCCTCCACACTCATCTCCTATAGACCCTGTTCTATCCAGTCCACATCCCACTGGTGGCTCTATGCATTCCTACCCCCCCTTCCAATCTTCCCTAGCTCCCCAGTACCCCCACCCCAATGCCCTCATCCCACTCCCTTGCCTTACTCTCTATACACTCTCACGCCACCCTTTATAACACCTTACTCCACCTATACCCATCCCATCTCACCCTCACTCCCTTTTACCAGCCCACCAAGAACCTTTCTTACCCTCACCCTGCCACCTGCCCCTTTGTTCTCTCTCCTCCCATAATGGCTTCTTCAGAATTTTTGTTCTACCAGCCATCAAAATATGTAAATTTGTTTTTTATTTCCTCTACAGAACCAGTGACACATAAGATTCCTGTTAATATTTTTTTTTCATTTTGCACTTGTCTTCTTTTTTATCCTGTTAATATTTAAAGACTTGTAGGGCTAGAAGAATGGTTTGTCGGTTAAGAGCAATACTGGTTTTACAAAGGATCTTTGCTTGGTATCATCCATCCATCAGAGACCAAACAACCACTTGTACCACAGTACCACGCTATCGGATTCCCTCTTCCAGACTACTTGTGAACCTGGAGGTGCACATACCCACACAGTTAACCATTGTTAAAGTCAGATGTCAAAAATTTAAAAATAAAAGTGTTTGAGTAAAAATAAAAGAAATGTAACTGAGCAAGCTAGTAAGCATCATTCTTCCATGGTCCCTCCTTCAGTTCCTGTGTCCAGCATCCTACTGGAGTAACTGCTTGGGGTTCTCTCTTTTCAGAGGACCCTAGTTGACAAAAGACTAACCAGTACAAATGGTGTCTTTTCATCTTGACACACAAACACATCACTATTAAACCATAAACTTCCTTTCTTGCTTATCCCTAAGATCTCATGTTAATAGAGTATAAAATAGTGATTCATACCACTCCTTCTCCACTTGGGAGAAGGAAATATGAAGATCAATGCAAGCTGCAGGCCAACCTGGGCTAAGCACGAGACTCTGTCTCTGTTCTTTCCCAGAAAGAAAAAAAAATGTAGGCAAAGTAAAATAAAAAGGGAGAAGGGGAAAGGGAAAGGGAAAGGGAAAACAAAAGGGCCAGAAGACAAGCAAGCAAGACAATAGAGAGACTTAATAAAGTACCAAACTGATTCTTTGGAGTGAATAAAACTGGTAATGTCCTGCCAGGTCAACCAAGAAAATAGAAATGATATCACTAGAGATTCTTAAGATACTAAAAAATTAAGGAATAACCTAAATCTGAGTTCTTGGGACATGGTTACTCATATTTGGTTCCAGAATACACTATCTCTTACCCCTCTGAGGTGAGAGCAGTGATTTTTCCTTGTTCTTTAAAATTTTCATACACACACACACACACACACACACACACACACATGCGCGAAATATGTATCTGGATCATACCCACTCCTCACTCCCCCAACCCTTAGCCAGTTTCCTTCAGGACCCTCCATTAGATCTCTCAACTTCATGCCTTCCTTTTACAATTATTTATTTATGTTAATACACTGAGTCCAATTAGTACTGCCAATATGTACATGTGTGTTGGGTCATCCATTAGGGCATCTTAGGTATGGGGAGCCTTAGAGTGGTGATACTCTTAAAGAAAAATTCTCCCTCCCCCAGCAGTCACCAACTGCCAATAGATCTCAGCTAGGTTTGGGGGGGGGTGGGCGCTTGTTAGATCCTCCTCTCTCCGCACTGGAATTTTTAAACTGGCTTGGTCTTGTGTAGATAAATACAGTTGCTGTGAATTCACGTGTAGAACAGACATGTCCTGTCTAGAGTACAGCATTTCACATCACTCCTCCCCATCCTCTGGCTCTTAAATTCTTTATACCCATCTTCTATGATGTTCCCTGAGCCCGGGGTGTGTGTGTGTGTGTGTGTGTGTGTGTGTGTGTGTGTGTGTGTGTGCCTGTGTGGGAGGGGTTGGAAGGCATGTTATAGATATCTCATTGCGCTGGATAGTTTTAGCGTCAACTTGACACACCTGAGTTAAGGGAGCCTCAACTGGGGAATTGCCTCAATTGGACTGGGCTATGGCCATGTCTATGGGGTATTTTCTTGATTGTGGAGTGATGTGGGAGGGTCCATCCCACTGTGGGTATTGCCACCCCTGGGCAGGTTGTTGTACAATTGTATAAGAAAGCAGGTTGAGCATGGGCCAGAGAAGCAAACCAGTAAGCAGCATTCCTCCATGACCTGTGCTTCAGCTCCTGTCTCCACGTTCCTGCCTTGAGTTCCTACCTTGGTCTCCCTAAGTAATTAACTGTAACCTGGGAGATGCGAGCCAAATAAACCATTTCTTCCTCCAAGTTGGTATTGGTCAAACTTTTGTGTCATAGCAATTGAAATCAAAGTAGAAAACTCATCTATGGCTGAACACTCATAGTCATTTATTCTCAATACTTTGAATACAAATACATCTCTGCAGTAACCACTTCCAAATGCAATAAGAAGTTTCTCTAACCAAGGTTAGAAGCAGCATGAATCTGTGGTTATAAACATAACTATTTAGAAGGCAGTTTGACAAAATGACAATTTAGAAAATCACCCTCAATATGGCGATTATGACTTTCCTAGCCCTGGGTTTTCATCATGTTTACAGTATTTGGCATGAATGGGCATATCTTGCCTGGCAGGTTGGTATTGTAGTATGTGGAGTCCAGCACTGGGTAAGACTGTTTATTACAGTAGCAATAAAGGTCCATTAAGTCAAAGCTCCTTCTGGTCAAGAAAATAGAATCTCTGGCTTGGATGGAGACGTAACATTCAAGTTGGATCAGTCACCTGGCCAACAGACCATACCCAGGAAGCTGGGTTCATCTTAAACCATGCTAAAGTGATGGGCAGAATAATTAGCTCATTAAAGAGATGGGGCCAGAGACCACTCAGCAGATAAGAGCACTGGCTCTTCTTGTAGAGGACTAGGGTTTGGTTCTGAGCATCCACAGGGCAGCTAACAACTGTCCATAACTCCAGTTCCAGGGAATTCAATGTCTACTTCTCACCTTGTGGTCACTGGTACACTTACATGCAGGCAATACACTCACGCATATAAAAATAATAACACAATAAGGAAATAATGTACTTTTCCGGAATTCCCACCCCAAGCACAACAGTTTGCCGGGCTACAGCTATGCAGCTTAGTGAGTCTGCTCACTTTTCTCAATTACTCGGAAAAGCAGAGCTTTTCTTCTTTCTCTTTTCTAAGCATGCTTTCCCAACTCTTTGGGCTTCTTTACTTTTTCTAAAGCCACCCCTCCAATATGGCTGCCTGCTACCATGTGGCAGACTTCCATGCCTATAACTCAAATAACATGGCTTTTTTCCCTTCTTTCCCCCATTTCCCTGCCCTTGGCAGTTGGTGAGATTTATAGCTTTCCTGCCCAGGGCTTTTTTTCCCTTTAAATTCTAATAAAATTATCCTCAAAATTTCCTTTACAGTCCATTCTTAAATTATTTTTTATGTGTATGAATGTACTGTCTGCATGTAGGTTTGTGCACCCATGTCGTGCAATGCCGCAAAGGTCAGAAGAGGGTGTCGGATTCCCCTGGAACTGGAGTTAAAGATGGTTCTCAGCCGCCATGTGATTGCTCGGGTGAACCCAGGTCCTCTGCAAGAGCAGTTGGCGCTCTTAACTGCTAGTCCATCTCTCCAGCCCTTAAATTCTTTTATTAATGAGACTAAAAACCCTAAGAGGTGATCCCAGTTTCACCTGTATCATCTGACAACACAGATGGGACTTCCCAAAATTCAGGTAATACATTAATGTCTTTTCTACCCTAACAGTCTGCATAGTACCTTCCAGCATTCAGAAAGCTAGCCAGCAGAGAAAGTTTCCTGGTCAGTTCTGTGTCCTGCAAACAAAGTGCATGGTGTCTTTTACCATCTGGTTATGGTGGGCAACCAAGACCAATGGCAATAGCTTATATTGCTTTGGGTGCCTTTGGGGCCTCTCTGACCAATAATTCATAGGGGAGAAATCCATGTCTGCAGTGAAATTTCCATTTAATAACCCCTTTGAAATGAGAGCTGTGTTTCTGTGTCTCAAATAACGCATCTCTTGCCTTCAAATCACTAGTACTGAGAGTATCTGTGTATATCACCATACTTGGCTTTCCAGCAATATTCTTTTTAAAACATTATTGGTTTTTGTATGTATATAGTATATATAGGATGCATGCTATGACAGAAGTGTGGTAGTCAGAGGACAACTTGCACAAATAGGATCTCTCCTTCCACCAAGTCAGTTCCAGGGATTGCACCTTTATCCTTTATTAGCCCCAGGCAAAATTATTGATGTCCTCTCTTAACCTAATTTTTCTCTGATGTGTCCCAGTACAGTGAACAGCAACAGCATCTACCCAGCTGTCAAAATGACCCAATCATAATTGTGATTTCACCTCTCACATCTCCAACATTCCAAATGTGTTATAAGTCACTCTAGCTCTGAACCTCACCAAGATAACATTAATCCAATCCATCTATCATTTCTCTGACAACCGTTAGCAAATCAAGCCTTCTTATCCAGAAACTCAGGTCTTAAAGTTCACATTGTAAAGCAGCCAGAGATTTTTCAAATCAAGCCATGATTTTTGACTCAAGATTCAGATATTCCAGTAGTATCTCATTCTCTCAGGATGAAGGTCAAACATGCTAAACAGTGGTCCCCATTCTCCCAATTCCCCCCTCCTTCCAATTGTTGTCTCTTTAACACTTCTCCCTCTGTAGGGTCTGGTCATAGTTAAAACTGGGGATATTTTCAGCTCCTGTTCTGTATTCCATGGGGGGCCTAACAGCAATAACAAAGAGCCATGATGGTATGAGGAACAAAAAAGGTAGGCAAAAGCAATTTTTATTTGGCAGTCAAATATTCTTATATAGGCAATGTAGGAAAAAGGACACACAAAGATGACTTTGGTGGACCGGTTTGTAAAGGAGAATGCATTTTTGTGTTTTTACCAAGCTATGGGTTTTAATATTATAGTCGGGTCATAACAAGAATTTTCTCTATTGTTGGCTTTACAGGGATGCAAAGCGGTGCTCAGGAAACTGGCAGATTGATGAATAGTTGGTTTGATGTATTTGATCCATTCAGCACTTTGAGTTAAATGTGCATATTCTGTTCAAAATAGACAATAGGGAGGCTTGGTCTCCCTTTCCCTCTCTAACTTGCATAACATCAGGCCTCACTGCTTTAACTAATGAGTATTTAGAAGTAAAAGCTCCTACTGATTCCAGGGAGCCATTAATTCTCTGCTTGCAGATCTACTGTGGAGTTTTTCATAGGCCACATATTTTAGCCATTATCAGTTGTTTCTGAGCAGCAGAGCTGACCCCTGGGTTCCTGTGTGTATGTCTCACACCAGACATATATAATGGGTTCAAAAGTCCCCTTGGAAGGAATTTTACTGGGGACTAGGAAATAGATGCAAAGAAGGTATCCATGCTGGCTACTCTGTGACAAAGGTATCTCAGAACTGTTAGTTGGCAGGAACTTAATTGACCTGGAGTAAAAATGTATATATAAACCAATATATAACCCAGTAAAAGGCAGATGGAGGCAAGTTGCAAGATTCTCTTAAACTAATTGCACAGTCAGTGCTAACCTTTGTAATAATGATGTTTGCTCCATTATCGCTCCGGGTTGATTATTTGCTCAATAGCCTCATTGATCTTGCCTCAGTAGGCTTTCCATTTTTTACACATTATATTCTCTTAGGAATTGAAATGCATTGTGTCTCTGAAGATGCTCGGTCAACTTGAAAACACTCATTTTTGAAAAGGTCTTAACCTGCTTTCAAAGTAAAGCAATTCAGGCTTTAGCCAAGGAAACATGAGAGCACAGTGCATCACTAGGATGTACTATTTGCAACCATTTGGGAGCTGTTAGTCTGAAAGGTCATTACAGAACAATATTGAAGGATATTCAAAACTCAGGATCTATATTCATATATGTATGAATTGGATATACATATAATTAATACCATGACAATTTGTGACTGGATAGATTTTGCATTATTCAATATCGTAAATATTTTGTGAGAATCCCTATTATTTCCTTAAGACTCCAATTACTGAACTTATGACTATCAAATTTATAATGTGTGAAGGAAAAAGAAAGCTAAGGAACAAAGCTTTTGAAAACCAGCTCCTATTCAAATTAAAATAAATCCAAGTTGGAAAGGCAAGTTTTCATTTTAAACTTGAGATCTCATTTTACTCATCAATAATTCCCTGCTATTTCAAGGATGAATGGCAATTTAAACATCCAGAAAGCCTAGAAGCTGTACAGCCCCAAAGAAATAAACTTCAAATAGCATAATATACAAATATTAGTAATGGTATATATGATATTAATTGAATCAAAGGCAATACATAGAAAAAATAGGCAAAAAGTTTTGATTATTATATGCTCAGATGTTACGGTGTTCTGCACTTCTTTTCTATTGTCTAAAATCTTAACCATTTTAGTAAGTGCTAAGCCAATCAATAGACTTATCCAGTTTACTGTTTCAAATGGTTAGATAATAGGTAAAAAGAAGACAATGAAAAGGACAATACTGCAAATTAGTCATCTGACAATAGTCATACTTCACAACAGTGACTCAGCAAGCCATTAATCTGAACTTCAACAGCTTTTAGTCACTTCTTGTACAAAAAAGACATGACTTGATTTAGGCTTCCAAATAACTTTATCAATCATCCCCAGGGCTTTAAGAATAATAATAAACAGTTCACAGGACAAAAGGCTTGCCTACATTAACTTTCAACTCACCCTGACATTTACATGTAGCACTTGCTTTCCATCACAGTAGGAAAATGTTAGGAGCTAAAAATATGTCTATTCAAAGGTTGTGAAACTTCTTTTCAAAGTTAGTACCTTGGAATAATGACAATAGCTAGGATTTCTCTTCTGCAGAAGGAGAAGAGAAGAAACTCCAGCCCTCCTCTCCATCTGCCCTATAGATTTGAGTCACAGACTTTATTTGAATTGAAAGTGGTTATATTCTGCTTGAAACCTAAACAGAATGCATCAGCATTTTGGCACCACCTGAGACCAAGGGAAATGTCCAACTGGATTGTAAGACAATTCACTCATATTTACATAGTGAGAATAAATGTTTTCCCTCTGATAACATTTTCCTTCAGTGTCTTCAGACCACCAGCAAAAGAGGGAGGCACAGAAATTCTATTCCATGAATAGTCTTTGTTTTTATGGGTTTGGCATTTATTAACTAGTGGGAGCTGTTTATTGGGTCATAAACTTTACTAATGGGGATATTATCTCTAAATTATAAATCTCCTTCAGTATATGACTTAGTTATAAAACGAATAATTATTTAAAGTCTCTGTATGGCTGCAATGTATCATGTTTATCGGTATGATTCCTATAATGGCCATTTCATTATTAATTGTGAACTTGAACTAGGAACCACTAGGGCAGGAATGCAGATGTATGAAACAGAATGAGTAGTTGCCACCCCGTGAATTCAGGAGTACCATCACTGTTTTCCTTCCTTTTCTTTTTTTCTTCCTGCTTCTCAAGTGAATTATATTACAAGCCTGCACAAGAGCTAAATTATCTATACAGATAGATTCTTGAGGGAAAGACAATTGAGTGAAGGGTTGAATAAGTACATGACAGATGTGTCAGCTTAAAAACTTCTTAGGCAAGTGTCGTCCTTCTAAAAGCTTGCTCTTTGGGAAGTGGAAAATTCTTAAAGTGACAAAATTGCTTGGTACTGTTTTCTTGAAAAAAACTGGGACAAAAAGCAAGCAGTCAAAATTAAGGTTTTATGGGCCCACTGTTCTTATATCTAAATTATGAATACTATTTTATTGGAGAGCTCTGTGAGATCTATCCTAATGGTACACATGGAATTCTGTTCCTAGGTTTATGGAGAGAGAAGTAGTTTAGTGATTATTTTCTGTTAAAAAGAAGCAAGAGCCATTGTTTTCAGTGAAAGTAGTCCGTGTAGCTAGAAGTCAGCTCAGGTTTTAGGCAAGATGCGACTGCATCTTGTGGAATGAAAGAATAAGAAGATAGGAGGAGACCCTGAAGTGTCCTCAACTCCTTTTCTTCTCCTCAGGGCAGCCCCTAAAAAGTGACCAGGATAGTCCCTTCCTCACAGATTCTCACTCTTTCTGAGAATGCCAAGCAAACACATTTATGGCATCTAGCATGTTACACTGAACCCTGGCATGGACAGGGTACTTCTGGACACTGAATTTCCAGAGGTCCATGGTGATAGGTTGTACTCAGATGAAGAGTATATTACAAGAGTTCTGCTGTAGAGAAACAAAAATAGAACCAGGGAAATGCAGGGGAGAACCACTATCGTTTAAAAATGTTTAAACCTCTGGGCTGGGGGTTAATGGGCTAGTGGTGTGCATGTAAAATGAATAAGAGCAAATCCTGAAATCTTAAGACCACAGTCACATCCCTAAATGTTTTAAGCATAATACATTTTTGGTCATGCTCTAATTATATACACATGCATATTCCTAAGCTAAGAAGCTGACTTTAGACATGAAAAAGGCATTAAAATATAAACAGGACATATGTTTTAATTTTTCTCTTGAGTGTGTGTGCATATGCATGTGTGTTTTTTGGCAGAAAGAAGTTCCCTTAAACAAGTGATACCAAATGCTGGAGAGGTTGTGGGGAAAGGGGAACACTCATTCAGTGCTGGTGGGATTGCAACCCCTATGGAAGACAGTGTGGAGAACTCTTAAAAGATTATAAATGAACCAACCACTTGACGCAGTCATGCCACTCCTGGGTATATTCCCAAAGGACTCATCCTATGGCAGAGATACATGCACAACCATGTTTATTGCAGCTCTTTTCACAATAGCAAAGAGCTGGAAGCAACCCAAATGTCCCTCAACTGATGAGTGGATAATGAAAATGTGGTACATCTACACAGTGGAGTCCTATGCAGCAGTAAGAAAAGATGACATCATGAAATCTGCAGGTAAATGGATGGAGCTAGAAGCCGTTGTTCTAAATGAAGTAACACAATCTCAGAAAAAAAAAATGACAGCTGTCATCCCTCATTTGTGGATCCTAGCACCAAATCCTTTTATGTAAGTCAAGGTGGTAATTTGTTAGTAAAGATAATACCACATTACTGATACTGCTATAGCTATAACTTGAAGTTTATGTCTCTATTTTCCTCAGTTTTAAGATTTCTGGGAAAGAATAATTCTCTTTTTTTTAAAGTACATTAAAACATACATCAACTTGCTATATAATTTAGGAATGTAAAGTTATATTTCTTTTCATCTGCATGCAAGTTTACTGTTAAACTGTGGAGACCTAAATGTGTTCTGGAATTAAAAATAAAAAATAAATAAGGTTCCTTTTCTTCCCATAACTTAACTAACCTCATAAAATAAACATACTACTCTAGAGAGGTTTGAGGATTATTTTGATGAGGTGCATTGCTACAAAACTTGATTATGGAAGTAATAAATGTGTGCCAAAAATATTTCAAAAATGTTTAACAGAATCACAACTTATTGCTCCGATATAATTTGATTTTATATTGTCATACATAGCTGTCAAAAGTCATTTTCTTTTCACCTTGTAATGAATCAAATCATGTTGGATGAAAATTATCATAAAATTCCTTGGTATTCATAAATAATACATAAAATAAAAACACTTGACATTGTTTTAAATGGCATTTTTAATAGTGCTGATGCATCAGCAGTATAATAGGATGTTCTGAAGAATTACAGTGACAAAAGATTAATTGTAGTGAATTTCCATTTCATATAAATCTTATTTTTTGTTTTCAATGAAATTATATCTATTAAAATAAGCATGGAAAAAGAGGGAGCAGTAAATCAAAGGGAGTTGACCAAAACTGTCATGGTCACTCCTGTAAGCCATACACATCCCTCAAAAAGTCTAAGTACCTAACATATATAACAGGAATAGATGATGACATTCCAACCCAAATGTCTTCATATCTCTAGAAGGAAAACAAAGATGGACAATAATTAGAGCCACATTTCAGAGTTCAGTTTTGAAATTTCAGTATCGCATAGTTTCTATAAATAAGCTTTTTGTGGAAAAAAATAAATAAGCTTTGTGTGAACAACTTATTTTTGAAGGAGTGGTTTCTATTTTTTTGGTCTTTTCGAAACAGGGTTTCCCTGTAGCCCCCAGCTGTCCTGGAACTTACTCTATAGACCAGGCTGGCCTTGAACTCACAAAGATCCACCTGCCTCTGCCTCCTGAGTGCTAGGATTAAAGGCGTGCGTCACCACGCCCGGCAAAGGAGTGGTTTCTACAATCTACTTAGGTATCAGAAGGGCTCTGAGGGAGAGCAGATTCTTCCTATTTTCTCAGTCCTTCTAGTAGAAGTATATGTCCCCAATCTCTGTCATGTAACTGAATACCCTTCCATGGGGAGGGAGGAGAAAGAAGAGGAGTAGGAGGGGAAGAAGGAAGGGGGAGGAGAGGGAGGAGGAGTAGGGGAAGCAAGGAGGAGGGGGAGGAGAAGGAAGAGTCCTTTCCTGTCCCTCTACTATGCACTTAGTCACATGAATGGCTGTGGCTTGCACATGGAGAATAAATAGGTTGTGAACAGTGGCTCTAATGTGCTGGTTCTAGAATCACAGAGATGGAGAAGACTAGACCCAACTTATAACCGAAAGCTAATTCTATCTGATCTAAGATATCTGATCTAAAGACCCACAGACAAAAGTAAACTTGTTAACCACTGGAGTTCAGATAAGTAGGAAGCATCACACAGGGATAGCTCTACTCATGTACTATTAGAAGCTCAATGTTTGAAGTTTTTAAAATTTATTTTCATGTTATGTGTATGAGTGCTATGCCTGCCTGCTTGTAAGTGCACCTGTGTCATGCAATGCCCATGGAGGACAGAAAATGGCACTGGCTCCTCTGGAACCAGAGTTACAGACAGCTCTGGAGCCAAACCCTGGTTCTCTGTAAGAGCTAGCCATCTTTCCAGCCCTTGAAATTCACGTTTTGAAATCCAAACTGTTACTTATACCATCTGCTTGGGTACTGTTTTCTAAATAAACTACTTAAAGGGTACTAGGTCCTTCTTAGGCATAAGCTATGTCAGACACAGTCAAGTGCTAGAAAACATTTTTGTTTTATGATGTACTGCATAAATGGCAGTGGTCCCATAAGATTATGATGGTACCTGGGTGTTGTGGCACATGCCTCTAATCTCTGTGCTTAGAAGCATGAAGCAGGAGGATTATGAGTTTGAGATCAGTCAGTGCTACAGAGTAGGCCAGCTTGAGTATACAGAGAGATAAAAAACAACAAGAATAAAAATATAAAACACCCTCGAAACCCTATAACTGCCTCTCAAAACAAACAACAAAACCCCACCAAGCCCAAGAAAACAGATAGATACAAAATAAGGGATACAATGGAGCTGAAAATTTCCCCCTGCTTAATGACATTGTAGCCATCATGATGCTTCAGCACAACATATTAGGCACATGTCTGCACTGATGTGAGCAAACCTATGGCATTGCCAATCATATCAAAGTATAACACATACAATTATAAATCAATTTCTTTTAAAAATATTTATTACATTTGTTAAATTTATTATGTGTGCATTATGCACATGCACACACGTGCCATAGCGTGCATGTAAGAGGACAACTTGGGGACATTGGTTCTCTCCTTCTACCATGTGGGTATTCAAGGGATCGAACTCAGGCTGTCAGACTTGGCAGTAAGCATGTTTACCCACTGAGCCATCTTTCTAGCCCCACTACCCATAATACTTGATAATGATAATAATTTACCATGTTACAGATTTATGTATTTACTATACTATTTACCATTATTTTGGAGTGTACTCCTCTTACTTATGAAAGTTTGCTTTAAAACAATGCACATGTAAAATACCTGCCAGAAGCAGGCCCATATATCTTGTGTTTATACATCTCTCAACTGCATAATTTTCTTTTATGATTAATTACAACCTTGTAGCTTTGTTCATTGTGGGCCCAGAGCAACAGGCTATTCCACATGTTATGCAAACATAAACATAACATCTGGTTCAGTGTGTACTGGGCTGCAACACTGAAACCTATTCTACATTTACAACAATGCAATCACTTCATGGCACATCTCTCAGAACAAACTCCCATCATTAAGTGCCACATGACTATATACATGTGTCTAAATATACACATACACACCAAGTTTTTGCATAAGCTGTAATGGTCAATTAATGTTAGTATCAATAGAGGAGAATGTCCGTAACTTTCTACTATCAAGGTTATTTTTTTTTAAAGATGTTATATTTCTTCTTTTCCTTTTTTGATTTCAGTGCTAGGTTTAAACCTGAGCCTTGAGCACACTAAACAAGCACTGACCTGCACTCACAGACTACATCAGCTTCTAAATCTTCATTAAGGTTCCATTACTCTCCAGAGTCACAAAGTGGCATCAAAGCACAGGGATAGTTGGAATAATTCTATGCAATGGAATCCTGGAAGCACACGTAATTGGTGATGCTTCAGTTGGGGCTTATGGGATGTTAAAACATCAAAGAGTGGTCCAGGCATAGATAGCAGTATAAGCAAAGCCCTAAAGACCTGAGAACCTCTTTTCAAGAAAGGGTAAGAGGTTCAGTGTGGTCCAGGACACATGGTACAGGGTGGAAACGGATAATAGGAAGGAGAAGCTGAAGTCAAAGTTCAGGCCTTCTGCACTAGTTCATATTTGAGGCTCTGTGAAAGGAACCTGCTGGTGGGTCATGGCCAGAAGAACAACAGTAATGTGATATAAAATTAGACATTAGAGAGGAAAGTGTACAAATCAATTTTGTGATGACTATGCTAATCCCGGCACTAGAGCCAGGAAGGCTGAAGCTGGGCTGGAGAGTGGGGGGTCATCACATCCCAAAGATTCTACTGAGCAGTGTCTAAAGTCACAAGCCCTGAAATGGTGGTAAAAGAAAGGGGACAGGAGCTGGAGAGAT
This sequence comes from Rhizomys pruinosus, assembly GCA_009823505.1. Taxonomy (NCBI): domain Eukaryota; kingdom Metazoa; phylum Chordata; class Mammalia; order Rodentia; family Spalacidae; genus Rhizomys; species Rhizomys pruinosus. Next base: position 770,254 of record VZQC01002336.1, read on the forward strand.
GGCTCAGCAGTTAAGAGCACTGGCTGCTCTTGCACAGAACTCTGGTTCGACCCCCAGCTCCCACATGGTGGCTAACAGCTGTCTGTAAATCCAGGAGAATCCAGCACACTCTTCTGACTCCACAGGCATTGCACAACACATGTGAACCTACACACATGCAGGCAATATACTCATAAATATAAGATAATAAATAATAAATAAAATATTGTTAAAAAGAAAGGAGACAGTGCTATGAGTTAAAGTATGTGCTGAAATCTGAACCCTCCACACCTCAGACTCTGACTTGATTCATAAGCTGAGGAAGCCAAAGCTATATTGGTATAGCGGGAGGCCTGGATCCAATATGACTAATGTCTTTTTTTTTTTAAGGCACGCGCCACCACGCCTGGCTTGAAAAGATGGTTCTTAGCTGCCATGTGGGTGCTGGGAATCGAACCTGGGTCCTCTGAAAGAGCAGTCAGTGCTCTTAACCACTGAGCCATCTCTGCAGCCCTGATGACTAGTGTCTTTAGATGATGGCCATGGGAAGACAGACCCGTGGGGAGAATGTCATGTGATAACAGAGTCAAAGTTTGTAGCTATGCAGCTGTAAACCAAGAAACAACAAAGATAGATGGCAGACCTTCAGGAGCTAGAAGAAGCAGAGGAAGGAGTACTGCAAAAAGGCTTCAGATGGCCTAAGCTCTTGCTGGTTCCTTGGTTTCTCTCTATTAGCCTCCATGACTACAGAATAACATGTTTCTATTGTTCAGAGACACCTAATTTGTGGTAATTTTGGTACTTGGTTAGGTCAGCCTTAACAAAGTAATGTAGGAAAGGGTGCTTTTAAATTCTAAATTTAGTATTTGGCAATCTCAATATCAACTTACTAGGGCTGTGGTAGTAAATTATCATGACCTGGGGGCTTAAAGCAATAGGAATGGATTTAGGGGTTTAGGGGTTCAGGAGTCCAAAATTAAACCTTTGTAGGATTGGCTCTTGTAAACACTGGACTTCTGCAACCACATGGTGTTCTCTCTGTGTGTCTCTCTGTGTCTTCACAAGGCCATCTTATAGGGATACCATTGATTTAGGGTTCACCCTAATCTAGTATTACCTCATTTTAACTAATTACAGCTGCAGCAATCCTAATTCCAAATAAGATCACATACTTAGGTTCTAGGTAGACACCATTTTGAGGGGGTTGACAATAACATCTATACAATGGCTATAAGAAAAATAAGGAAAGCAAGAGAAAAAAGATTTTATTTTAAGTAAAAAAATTAAGATCATAGAGAAATACTAAGTTCAAATTTGGATTATTAGGTCAAGTGTTTATGGGATGTCAAGATAGAGATTTTGGTAAATACCTGGAAATATGGTTCTACATAGCAGACCTAGAGTTCAGATTTATGTAGGCACTGGTATGTGGGAGATCTATAAAACTATGGCAACTATTAACACTAATGTTAGAATCAGAAGACCACCAAGAACCTTTAAGTAAAGGAACAAAATCTGAATCTGGGAAATGGCTTATGATTATGAACTAATTGCAGATTTTTGCAGAATTGTGAAAATCTTATAATGATTATTAATAGCAGGAACAAGAAATCATTGGATACTCACTACAAAAAATTACTCTTTAAGTATTTTGCATGTATTATCATCACAGAAAATCCCTATGTGGTGGGAATTATTATGATACCGGTTTATAGAAAAAAAAAAAACTGAGGCATAGGATTAAGTAACTCCTCTATAGCCAAACCACCAGTCAGCAGAGAAGGAGCCTGAACTGCCTTTCTAGCAGTAAGGCCTCAGAGCTCTGCTTATTTGAGGTACCCTCCAAAACCATCTGATGGAGTAGGCCTGTCCACAAGCTGCTGGCTCTCATCCTACATAGGGATGTTTGGTCCTACCATTTTCAATAAGAAAAGTTAAGTAGAAATAATGTGGCTTTTGAAATGACACTTCTCTCTCAAAAATGCTCCCTGTGTGGGAGAACCCAAATCACCAGACTGCCAGTGGCCCTTCAGGGGGATGAGGATGAAACTGATCCTAAAAGGTCTTTTGCACAGTTAGTGCCACATGAAACTTAGTGACATGTCCTTCCTCATACCAAAAGGTAGGGAGTCATTCTGGATATATTAAACAATGTATATTAATCAGTAAAAGCTGAGCTTAATAGTCATTCAGTCCCACCATTCAACTCATCCTCAAAAATACCATAAAACTTAAACCAATGTATTTTTTAAGTAGTACCTTAGAATTTAATCTTAGGAGAAAAGAATCTATAGTTCTTCAGGTACACATTTCTCATTAGGAAACAGCATATAATTTAAATTAAAACAGCCATAATTTAAATGACGGTTGTATAGCTAAGGAAATACAACTTCGTAAATACAGACTTGATCAACCAAAAATTTAATTTTGCCCCAGAGGAATGGTATAAACATGCATGTTCAAAATCACTACTCCCTCATAGGAGTTTTTGCTTTTTGCCTGTTTATTTTTTGTTTGTTTGTTTTTGAGACAGGGTCTCACTATCCTTGGATGGTCTGGAACCTGATATATGTATACCAGGGTGTCCTTGAATCACAGACATTTGCCTACTTCTGCATCCCAGGTGCTGGGAAACACCACACCTGGTCCCACATAGTTTTTTTTTAATAAAATTTTAAGACAGAAAAAAAATACATTCTGCCACTTAGACTATGATGTGTTTACTTGAGGAATACTCTAATGAAACAGGTTTATACTCAAGGATCTTCCCTGTTTATTAGGGAGAAAAAGTGGCTATTGTTTCTATGTATTGTTTTTCAGCATGGAATTAGTATTAAATACTACAACTAAAAGAAAATTTATAAGAATTTATATTGGAAAAAATAACACAAGAATTTGGAGGTGAGAATCAAATTTATTGGGCAACAGGCTGACAGGCAAAATGAAACTCAAGTAAATAGGCAGGACATTTCAGATAAAGGGTAATTTAAGGGAAAAGATAACAGCAGTCCATTTCATTCCATCTTGATCACTTTAAGCTCCAAGGTTCCTACAGAGCTTTTCTCACTCCTCCAGGCATACTGTACTTGCTTCTGTTTAAAATCAATGCCCTTTCTCATCTTCCTTGCCTCTTCTCCTTTGTCACTGATCCCTAGGTTCCTGGTTGAGTGACTTCTCCCCTAGATCCTGATAAATACCTCAGACACATATGTAGTGCAGAAGGAACCAGAATCCATCCACTGCAACTGCCCAAAGTTTAGGGAGGTTTTTCTCAGGTCCTACCAGAAAAATGTACTAAGGAATCAAATTTAGGATAGAAAGAAGGCTGGAAGCAAGGAGGGCTTCAGGGCCCAGGCAGTAGGATAGCAATATTAATAAATTAGAAGGAAAACCATGTTCTTCATAATTGTGCCTATAATTATACATATGGATGGTCTTTTTGTTAAAAGAAGAGATTTTGGTATGTCAAATCTCCAAACTATCACTGACCCATTGTTCTTACTAATAAATCTGAAAGCATTCCTAACATTATAGAGGCTTTATAAAAATCTGGACATCAAAGTAAGATATTGACTTTTTATTAATCCTAAATTAGCAAATGCAAGGAAAATTACATGTCACATAGCTTTCCCTGCAGGGCAACTAAGTGAGTCTTTTATTGTTGTTGTTGTTTGTTTGTTTGTTTGTTTTAAGAGCACAGAGAAAAAAAGAAAAAGAGTGCAGAGGACTGAATCCTGCCTTTGCACTGTGAGGCAAGTGCTCTACCACTAGCTGTACCCCAGTCCCTGTAACTAAATTTAAAGTGGGAATAAATGTACACACATAGTAATCTTACAAGAGGGCTCATCCACAGAAAACAATGCCTCCCATTCCAGAGGAGAACATGTTAGCTGCCTTGTATCTCTGTAAGACAGCTCCTGACAGTGCACGTTTGGAGCTATGAGTCAGGCTCTGCCACATCCCCTTCCTCTCCTCTTACCCTTTCCAAATTGGCTCACATCAGCCTGATCTCCCACTTCCAGCATTTGTGTTCCTTTGCCCTCACGCTTTTCCTTACCCTATGAGGCCCACTGTTGGTGGGTTGCCCCTGTGGCAAGCAGCAAGTGTCAGGGAATTACTTCCTTTCCTCCACATTCCTTCAAGAGGAGCCCTGCCTGAAGCAATGGCAGTCTGAAGGGAATTGAGAGAATAATAATATTGCTTCTTTGCACACTGGTCAGGATAATTTTAAGGTCTATGTTGGCCACTGAAGCCCAGTATTTCCCAGCAGCAGAAGCAAAATCATTACATTTCCATTTGTAATGGGTTTGATAATGTACCTTTTAATAATGCCCTCCCCTTCCCCTTCTCACCCCTAATCCCTTACTAGTATTCTTTTTATTTCTTCTCCCAACTACTTAACCTCTCAATCCTCACTTCCACATCTGCTTCCAAACAAAATCAAATGAAGACATAAAGTACTTTTATTTTTTTCAAAGTTAAGAATGTGTCTATGGAAACCACCAACAAAGCTTGGAACAAAGCAACTTCCAGGTAAGCTATGGGTGAAATCAGACTCCAAAGCGACTTACAGATAAATCAAGAGACAAAGCTCAAAACTCAGGAGAAAATGTAATATAATCTAGAGCATTAAATAATATGTGCCATATAGCAATTTCTGTAGAAGGAAGATCTATGAAATTCAATGATATAATCTAAAATGGCTGGGACTCACTGTCTCCAAGAGAGTCAGTCCTATAACATATTCCAAGCTAGCTGTCACTAGGGCCACTTAAGATATCAAAGAAGTTAGCAATAAATTACTTGTTCATCAATGGTGAAAAATTGTAGCTGCTGATTTGTTAAAAAAAACATGCAGAGATCCCTGAAATGGGAAGCAAAGATGTCACAGGATGAAAATCCAGTAAATAGCAGCTGGCCAGAGAGTAGCAGAGCTGTGTTTGAGATAATAGGTCCTGGATTTATTTGCTTTGACATTTTTAAAAGGAAATTTAATTGGATTATGTCTTCTTCTAGTTTAAAATTTTCTCCTGTAGTACTGGCCACCAGATGCATGGGGGGGGGGGGAGATTGGGAGCCAATTAAATTCCATGCTTCACTGAAATAGGGTTATTTTTATGCCTTCCAAATGCAAGGCTGATAGAGTCATGCTAGAGATTTTACCATGTTATTACCCTCTACTATCTGGGAAAAGGATTTTTTTGGGGGGAGAAAAGGATATTTCTATGGAAAGTATCTACGAGTTTATAAAGTCCATAGTGTGTGTGTGTGTGTGTGTGTGTGTGTGTGTGTGTGTGTGTGTATAAAGTTGGGATTTTATTGGATTTTCTTTCTTCTAATAAGTGTGACATGACTTTAGAAATAATCAAATTAGGTAAAAGCCATAAAAGCAATTAAATTTCAGCATATCAAATTCAAGTTAATTTTGAAAAGAGGATTTTACAAATACTTCTTTGGGCCTTCTGACAACATAAGAAAAAAAAAACTTATATGTAAAGTCAGATTCACTAACACTCTTCTCCATTTGTGTATCATCGCAGCAACACCAGTTATTTCACAATTGCCTCCTTTTACCCTCAGCAAAGCTTCACCTTCTGTGTCTGAGTAAAGCTAAAAGATGGGTGTAGCTTCTAGGCTGGGAATCTTTCTGTGAAAATGTATTACAGGAAAAGTGAAGGCTTCTAAGGAGACATGGATTATTTTTGAATTTTAGTGAGAGGCTTTCATATAATTCAAGTAGATGCCACTTGTTACTTTGGATCATAGTAGAACCCAGAACTATCATTTTCTACTAGGCTATTGCTTTATATTGGATAATCAATATTTGTTTGCTCGCTTTAAAAAAATCTAATATTAAACAGGAGATATTAACCATTTATTTCAACCACAATTATTAGAAATGCCTGCTTTTTGAAAATTTTGGTGAAAAAAGTACGCATTTATTTGCTAGGTCTGGTGACACACACCTTTAACCTCGGCACTTGGGAGGCAGAGGCAGGTGGATCACTGTGAATTAGAGGCCAGCCTGGTCCACATAGTGAATTCTAAGATAAAGAGAACTTGTTTCAAAAAAATGCTGGCATTACTCCTGACTATATATTCCTTACCTTCAAGAATACCTGAGTCTTCACTTCCTTATCTACAAATTGAAATGATACTTATCTGGCAAAGTTGGTTTTTTTTTGGGGGGGGGAAGGTGAAGGCAATAAAATGTTGTACAAGATGCCAAAAGGAGAGCCTTAACCAGTGGGCTATACAAATATGTAAGCAAAGGTGTATCTATCCTCTCCTTCCTTCCTACTGCTAAGGCCATATATCATCCTGCCATGAGAAGAGAGCTTTTGTGCCAACTTCCAATCTTTCCATAGTTAGAAGTCTCATAAATTGAAGCCATGTCCAATTTTTCTCAGAAATGTCAAAAGATAAGACATAAATCACACAGTGCAAGCAACAAAGTTTACATGACAACCAAGTCAGTGTTATTTTTTTAAATGTGACTTCTGAGAATAATCAGACTCAAAAAGAGCAGTCTTAGCCTTCCAGTTTTATGACTACCATGTGAGAGCAAGCACAATAGAAATTAGCTTCTCTAGGCTATGGACAGCATTCAGGCAACATTCTGAGATCACAGATAGTCAATGGGGACTACAGTCACTACTGAGGAGCCAGGCAGAGGAATATCCAAGAGAGCACTGTCCCCTCCCATCTAGACTACAAGCAGTTGGTCGTGGACCATAGTCAGTAGTCATGATGATATTCATCCATGCAGGAAAAATGTCAACAAAGGATAGTAGGACTGATCAGAGCTAGACGAGCTATACCATAGTTCTCTTGTTTGTTGTTAGATCCCACTTCTTATTAGTTGAGGGCACCTGACTACCACATGTACAGAGGCCACATCTCACTCTGTAGCACTGGTCTTGATATCCAACATGACTAAACTCCAGAAGCTGTCTAGATCAAGCTTTATCCCTGTTATTCTGACTAAACATTCTCCTAACCACAGGTTTTTATTCTGATAACAGACTAGCCTGGGCTATTCTCCACTTGTCCCTAAGACCATTCATTTACTGTGCCCTCTGCCCTGGGAGGCAGACCCATGTGGATCACATCACTGAACTTGCTTGCTCTCTGGCTTCTGGGTGGGCTCAGCCACTGGAAAGTAGTGTCAAAAAGTGGTAAAAAAATAAGAGAAGTAGGAGATTATTGATTCCCTCTGCCTCCCCTTGCTCCCTGGTTTGAGGGTGCCTACAGGTGTACCATGGTTACACTCCTCTGTCTGCAGTTCTATTTCCAGCTGTACTCCAATAACACTGGTCTCTCCATGCTTCTCCAGGCCTAGACATGGTAAAGCCTTTTCATTCTTGCTAGTACCTGAGTATTTGACTTGCCTGCTTGGTTCCCTTAACCCTATCTATGCTTCTGTCAGTAGTCTCTATATTAAATAATGTCCATGACAGCTTGGAAGCCCGTTAAATGTTTCCTTCTGGTTCCTAAATAGTGCCAACTTTTAGATTCCCTGCTAGAACTTGCAGATGTCTCATCCTTCTAATCTTCCATTTTCTATACCAGACCTATTCAGTCTGTGTTTAGCTGAAGCAATCTATCTACCTCATGCGCTACCCAAAGTGTCATTGTGATGGTTGGTGTTAATCATCAACTTGATGGAATCTAGAATCACCTAACAGATAGGCATAGGGGATTATCTTTATTAGGCTAACTGAGGTGGAAAAACATGTCATACTGTGGCTGGAATCCTGATCTTGGCTTTGTATAAGGGGAGAGAGAAAGAGAGAGAGAGAGAGAGAGAGAGAGAGAGAGAGAGAGAGAGAGACTGAGCAGCGATTACTATATATATATATATATATTATATATTATGATATATAATGTGTGTGTGTGTGTGTGTGTGTGTGTGTGTGTGTGTGTGTGTGTAATCCTTTTTCTCAAAAGATTTTTAACATCACTTCACACTCAGGGCTGGAGAACAACCTCCATTTTATAACATTCAAGCCCTCACTACTCCTATAAGTGCCTCATGCACATTGACTTGGTCCTCACGATAACCTTAATGGAAGAAATAGTACTATTTCCATTCCTGAGATGGAGAAACCTGAAAAGTTGAAGAACTCGTACAAAATTACCCAGTTGATTGTGGAATGAAGGATTTGAACTCAACTCTGTATGAGTACACACTTTCTGCTCTATACTGCCTCTTTAAAGCTACTTAGGTCCAGGGCTCAGAAGCTGTCCTATGATGAAATGGTGGAGGAATAACTACATGAAGAATAAATATCTGGCCTTTTCTTGCAGGGATATCTCTTCCAGTGTGGGTGATGACCCTTCTTTGGGTCATGAAATCAATTTAATGATTTAGGAATAACATTCAAATTGAGAAAAAAAGAAATAGCAGAGGGAAAATATGAAAAAGAGGAGAGAGGAGGGAGGAAAAAAGAAAAGATGACATTGTACCATATGTAGTCAGAATAATATCCTTTCCTGAAACTTTTGTTCCATTATAACATGAATTATATATGCTGAGTTGTTGAGGGAAAAATGTCTTTCTTAGTGTGGGATATAGTAGAAAAAAGTGATTAAAATTTATTCAAATTCAATAGTCATCAAGAAAATAAAAATTTAAGTAGTAAAGATACCACATTTTCAGAGTTAAAAATGTAAAAACAACCTGAATTCCTATGAACAGGCAAAAGGTTGAATAAATTACTGTATATTTCACACTGCACATATAAGGAATGATTTAGATCTATACATATTAAACCAGAAGAATTCTCCATGATTAAGTAGGAAAACTATTACAGATGTGTGTGCTATGACCATGATTTTGAGCCATCAATCATTTCCAACACAGATGATTGAGGATGGACTGGGTGGACTGGAAGAAGGAGGAGAATAAAGAAAAGTAGAAAACAAGGAAAAGAATAAGAAATATTCTTATCAATCAGCAAAACTAGATATGTGCATCATTCGGAGTTCCATGTAAAGATAGGATGTGTGGCACACGCCTTTAATCCTAGCACTCAGGAGGCAGAGGCAGGCAGACCTTTGTGAGTTCAAGGCCAGCCTGGTCTACAGAGTGAGTTCCAGGACAGGACAGCTGGAGTTACAGGGAGACCCTGTCTCAAAAAGCCCCCCCCCAAAAAAAAGGATGTGCTAAGTGCTGAAGAATTTAATAAGGTGACTATACTCATTCCTCAAGATATGAGGCAGATAGGCTATAGGATCCTCTCCCAATACATAAATCTATGTGTGCGGCGCACGCCTTTAATCTTAGCACTCAGGAGGCAGAGGCAGGCGGACCTTTGTGAGTTCAAGGCCAGCCTGGTCTACAGAGTGAGTTCCAGGACAGCTGGGGCTACAGGGAGACCCTGTCTCGAAAAGACCAAAAAATAATTCTCTGGGCGGTGTGGCACACGCCTTTAATCCTAGCACTCAGGAGGCAGAGGCAGGCGGACCTTTGTGAGTTCAAGGCCAGCCTGGTCTACAGAGTGAGTTCCAGGACAGCTGGGGCTAAGTTACAGGGAGACCCTGTCTCAAAAAGCCCCCCCCAAAAAGATAGGATGTGCTAAGTGCTGAAGAATTTAATAAGGTGACTATACTCATTCCTCAAGATATGAGGCAGATAGGCTATATGATCCTCTCCCAATACATAAATCTATGCATAGACAAGTTCCCTACACAAAATGGCATAGTATTTACATAAAATCTACATATATCCTCCTATCGTGGGGCTGTTGACCCTGTGGTTGGATAGGCTGAAGAGGGCACACATGCAGGGCTGATGGCCCTACGGCCAAACATGTAGCTGTGGAACTGATGGTTCCACAGCCAAACAGCAGCCGTGGAAGTGATAGTTCCACAGCCAAAGACATGGTTGTGGAGCTGCTGGCTCCCATGACCAAACAAGCTGAAGAGCCAGCTGTGGGGCTGATAGCCCCACAATCAAGCATACACACAGTAACAGCCCAGGGACCACATCAGATGGTGCAAATATGTGAAAAAATGTTTATTCTATGTAACAGGAAGCTTATGTAGGTTTGGGGCGAGCAGCCTCTACATCATATGACATCACCTGCCAGTGGCCAATCTTAGACCTCCACACCACCAAACATCATCCAAGCTTGTGGTGCATATTCAGAAAAGGGGCATGCTGACAAGCAAGCTGACTCATGACTTCTAAGTGTGCGCCCTGCATCCTTTGCTCCACCTAGTGTGCTAAACAGATTGGTGGCCTACACAAGCTCAATCCAGGATTGCTGTCCCATGTCTCCTCCTCCTGTTTTTGCTTCCACAAGCTCAGACAGCATGATAGTAGTGGTGATCAATTTTCTTTGTCTGGCCCAAATGGCCAGGACTATTTCGTAAAAGCAATAAGCAATTACAATGATCGATGCCCATGTAAAAATCAAATACAGGGTAAAACAATTAGTAAACATAAGCAAGAAACATAAGCAATGTCCATGTGAACCCAACTAGCAATTATCTGTGTCCAATTTTTGTACAACCCACAGTCCCCAAGTCTAGTTGGAGAGGTTTGCATACACAAACATGTTGATCAAATAAAAGTTCAATCAGTTTTTGCTGTAGGTCATTTTCCTGCTAAAGAGTATGGCTGCCATTTGAACTCCTGAGGCAACTACTCCAGTAGCCAAGGATAATGGCCTCTGTGAGTTTTTTATTATGATGATGAGGGGTGACTGCATGCTCCAGCCTGGTCTGCTTTTCCCAAGGAATGGTCAGATTCACTGGCATGTGACTGCTGGAGTCTGAATTGCTTCAGGTCCCTGTTCGAAGGTGCTAGTTGTGGGGCTGTTGAGCCCACAGTTGGACAGGCTGAAGAGGGCATGTGCAGGGCTGATGGCCCTGCAGCCAAACACACAGCTTCGAGACTGATGGTCCCATGGCCAAACATGCAGCTGTGGAACTGATGGTCCCATGGCCAAACATGCAGCTACGGAACTGATAGTTCCACAGCCAAACATGCAGCTGTGGAACTGATGGTTCCACGGCCAAACATGCAGCTGTGGAACTGATGGTCCCATGGCCAAACATGCAGCTCTGGAAGTGATGGTTCCATCGCCAAACACGCAGTTGCGGAGCTGCTGGCTTCCACAACCAAAAGAGCCTGAAGAGCCAGCTGTAGGATCATAGCCCCACAACCAAGCACACACACAGTAACAGCCCAGGGACCACATAATATAGTGCAAATCTGTGAAAATCCATTTATTCTATGTAACAGGCAGCTTATATAGGTTTGGGGAGAGCAGCCGCTATATCATGTGACATCACCTCCCAGTGGCCAATCTTAGATCTCCACACCATCATGGTTATCCCAACTCATGGGGCATGTTCAGAAAATGGGTGTGCTGACAAGCAAGCCAACTCATAACTTCTGAGCATGTGCCCTACCTACATCTTTTGCTCCACCTAGTGTGCTAAGCAGATTGGTAGCCAGTACATGCTCAAGATGTATCTGAGTCCAGGATGGCTGTCCCAAACTCCTATAGACTTTAAATCACCTCAAGATAACTTGTAGGTAACACAACATAAATTATACACAAAATAGTAGTATTACATTTAGGAAACAGTGACAAAGGAAAAAAGTTTGCAAATAATCAGTACAGACATATTTTTCAAAGACTATTTTTCTAGGTGTGACTGATTAAATCCACAAATGTAGAATCTATGGCTATGGGGGGTGGTGGTGACTATATTTACAATGTTGTGGGAAGTAGTTGGTAAAACCAACAGGAAATCTTTCAGGCCCCAGAGACTGTTAACAGCAGGGTGTGGTGAATGCCACACAAAGAAAGTCTAATTCTTGGAGTCATTATTTAAACCAAGAATGAGCCACATCTGTTCTCAGAATTGTTACTTTCAGATTTATCTCAGAACTGTTCTCTGTGATTTATTTAAATAGTACACTCAGCATAATATGAGCAAATAATGAGGTACTTTGTCTTAAATAATTTTTAAACAGGAAAGACCCTTGCCTTGTCTAACTCCTACTGACCCAAAACAGTATATATAAAACCACAAACAGATGTTATCAACTTAAGCCCAGAGGTTGTTTGCAGTGTATACTGTGTATAATTCATTGCTTTCAACATACTTCCAAGGTAGCTTCTTCCAGGAATGATATTATAACAGTATATATAGACATATGTTATCTTGGGCCAGGGGCATGGAAGGATCATGAGGAAGAAATAAGGAACATGGTTTAAGATTGATTAATTTATGTGTTTAGCTTAACTTGTAAAAGTTGATTACAAGAGGAGCCCAAGGCCTGATAAGATTGTTTATATTGTTTTCCTACTGGGCTCCCTAGATTTAAATAAGCAGATTACGCTGTAGGAAGACAGACTGAATTAACAGTGTTAAAGATCTCAGAGCTTGGGCTGGAGAGATGGCCTAGTGGTTAAGAGCGCCAACCGCTCTTGCAGAGGAACCGGGTTCGATCCCCAGCACCCACATGGTGGCCGAGAACCATCTGAAACTCCAATTCCAGGAGAACTCCAGTTCCAGAAGAATCTGACACTCTCTTCTGACCTCTGCGTCACTGCACGACAAGGGTGCACAAACTTGCATGCAGACAGTACATTGATACACATACATAAATAAATAAATGCCAGGCATGGTGGTGCACACCTTTAATCCTAGCACTTGGGAGGCAGAGGCATGTGGATCTCTGTGAGTTCGAGGCCAGCCTGGTCTACAGAGTGAGTTCCAGGACAGCCAGAGCTACAGGGAGACCCTGTCTCAAAAAGACCAAAAAAAAAAAAAAAAGAGAGCTTAAGGTTAACTTTGATTACAAGGTTAGGTAAGACATCAGGCACTCCCAGAAGTCATTCCCACAGCATGGAGTCATTACACCCCCATGCCCCAGGATCTAATTTTTTTAAATTTATTTCTGTATGTGTATGAATGTACTATCTGCATGCAGGTTTGTGCACCCGTGTCATGCAATGCTGCGGGGATCTAAACCTTGAGTAAGGACATATGTGTACCTCTGGGCAGATGTTGTATATATAGATAGGAAAAGGATGTGTTTGGCAGGAAAGGGGAGTGATTTCTCCCTCCTCTCACTCTTCATTTCCCTGCTACTGTACCCTACTGGTTGGTCCAAATTAAGACTAAGGATTTGAGGCCTAACTGATGCAGCCTAGGAATATCAGGCTCAGAACAGTGACATGTGCTAGAGTCTGTCTTAATGGGACAAATGGATGACAGCCAGTACACTATAATAGAATATTTTATAGAAAGGTAGATTATTAACCACACCCATCATTTTTCCAGGTTACTAGGGCAAATGAGAGTATTAGTTTGCTTCAGTGATGGCATCTTAGTTTCGAGTTAACTGAATATAGTATGTTCAATAATATTTATATTAAAAAGATAAGTTTTTATTTATAGGAGAAAGGGGTGATCAGATGATGGAGATCAAACTCAGGATATTGTGACTACTAAAACATATACTCTACCACTGAGCTCTACCCCATAGCCAACATTTTTCTTTTTTTTTGTTTTTTGTCTTTTCAAGACAGGGTCTCCCTGTAGCCCCAGCTGTCCTGGAACTCACTCTGTAGACCAGGCTGGCCTTGAACTCACAAAGATTCGCCTGCCTCTGCCTCCCAAGTGCTAGGATTAAAGGCGTGTGCCACCACGCCCGGCAATTTTTCATTTTTATTCTTTCCCATAGAACAAACCTAGATTAAAATTGTGGCTCTACTATACACTTGCTGTTTTTTTTTAACATCCTCATATCCAAAATGGAAGAAAAGTATCTATCTCCTAAGGTGTCTATAAGGAATAAACAGGCTAAGAGGTTTTAAGATCTCAGACAAATAGTTGGCACATAGTAAATGGGATACCAAGAACTTCCTAGTGGGTCTGCCTAACAACAGAACATCAAGGAACCTCATTGTAGGTCTGCCTGTCTCTACTCCTAGCTTGCTGAAAAGGGCACACCCCTGATCATGTTGCTCTCTTCCTTATAATTTGTTAACAGTACGTATTAACATATTTCAAAATGGGGCTGGGGATGTAACTTACTGCTTGCCCAGGATTAACGGGGACCTGAATTCAATCCCCAGCTCTGGGTTTGATCCCAAATAATGTAAAATGTGAGAAAAAATTGAAAAAATTAAATGAGCCCTATATGGTGGCACATAGCTATCATCCCAGAACTTAGGAGACACAAGCAGGAAGATTAGGAGTTCAAGACCATTCTCAGGTACACAGTTGTGCAACATGGGACCCTGTCTCAAAAAGTTTTTTTAATGTTTGAGTTAGAACTTCTAATATCATTGATATGGTCATTATACTTTGAGCACATATATCAAATCACTATACCACATTCCATAAATAGCTGCAATTAAAATAATTTTTAAAATAGAAACAAAAATAATTTTTCTCAGTGTCATCCAGACCTTCCAGGACAGTATTCAAACCTCACCCTCCCTTGCAGGCATCTCTATCCTCATCCTCATCCACTTTTCTCCATAGACCTTCTCTCCAGCCACAGCAGTTCTTCCAGTGACATGCTTCCCCATGTCCCAGAAAACTCTGTTAGGAATGTCCTTGCCACATCATATTTCTTTCCTCCCTTGCTAATTCTTACCATTGGTCACTGAAATGTCAAATAGCGCCTCTCTGAGAATATATCTTGTACCTCATGTTGAATGAGAAGCAGGTATTTTCATTTCACAGTGTCCCATGTAGTGTGTATTAATACAAACCCCAAATCATGAGTGTAATGATTCTAAATCATCAGTGGACTCCCTCAGTGGGGGCAGTGATGACCTTTGTCAGTATAGAGCAGAGAATCTGCTTAAATAGAACACTTAACTTTTATTTGTCTGAAGGCTTATATCTGTGAATGAGGTTTGGAACTTAAATGATCCAAAGTCACCCAGATAAGTAAGTGGCAGAGCCAGATTTCAACCCTACCTCTGTTTGACCACAAAGGTCAACACTGTTCCTCCACTGGATGTTATAAGGCTTCCCCTAACACTCCAGAATAGCTGTATGCCTGAGGACCTATTCCCAGAGGCACTTGACAAGATCCGGCCAGAAGGACTGGACAGCAGAGACAGAATGCCTCCTTTCTGGGAGTATCAACTATATGACATTTGCTTTTTCAAGGGACTTTCCCAAGAAAATCAATTTCTGGAGCATGTTAAAATACAAACAAACCACCACCCACCCACCCACTCCTTAAATGCAATTGGTCCAAAGAGATCTTAGAGAATGCAGACCATTCCACAATGCTGAGAGCACCATCTGAATTCATGAACTCTCTTTCCCCCAACTTATCATTTTTCTACTGAATTTTTATTTTAAAATTGGTTCCATGGTGAAAAATGAATCTCTATATCCTATTGTTTCACAAATGGCAAACCTGCACATACATCCACATCCACATACACATACACATAGAGGATTCTTCACATAGACACCATCTGAAATCTGCTGTTATGGATTATGATGATATTACCAGAATCCCTTCATAAGACTGTTTATATCCATTTATAACTGTAACCTATTATCCTATTTTCCATATAATTGGATGCAACTGAGGTTACAAAATATTCAGCTGCATAAGAAAAGTCATGCTCCTAAAGAGCAGATGTTTGCTCAGCATGGAGAGTGAATTAGCCTTTAAAATAAAAATCCACAATGTGCTCCTTCCAAAAGCAATGATGTTGCTACATTACATCGAAAAATAATTTAAAGATACAGGTTGATAAAAATGTAACGGAGGTAGCCACAGCTGATTTCTAAAGTAGGCATAAAATTTACCTTTTTCAGGTATGATGGTGATCGCAATTTAGGTGTTGGATTCACTCTCCAGTTCATAGTAGAGAAAAAGTACTTGTAATTTATTTGTTTGTCTTTGTCTTCAAACCTGAAAATATAAATTTGACTCAATCTGCAGAATTTAAGACCAAATGCCAGATTAAAATTTACCTTAAAACATATTGTCACATGTGCTTTAATGACTGATGTTTTTCCTTATTTTCGTATTGGTTTATTATATACTTCTGAGTTCCAGGAATATAAATCCTTCAGTATCTGGGATTGCACCTATCTAATTTTCCAGTGTTGGCAGTTGGTGGGAGTTCAATAAATATCTGGTACATTCACTACAGAAGCAAATTTACTTAACTGGTAACTAAGTCCATCACTATATTTTAAGAACATTTGAAGATCTTTGTATTTTAGTGATTGGTCTATGTCAGTAAAATAAAATGTCCTTATAGTTCTTAAATTGTATACCATTTAAATCTTTAAGAAAAGCCTAGGTTAATTTTGTCTACTTGGATATTTTTAGGAAAAGTAAAAGGTATCTTTGTCATTTATTATGTAGCCATCAAAAGGGGTTATTTAGATCCCTATTTGCAGTCTCTTGACACATTGGGTGAAAAGAGAGTTATACAACAATACATACAGTTTTTAAGATTTTAATCTTATTTTTATTATTTTAAATTATTTATGTATGACTGTGTATATGTATGTATGTGCCTTATCTGTGTCTGTTGTGGGAATGTACATATGAGTGCAGTGCCTGAGGAAGCCAGAAGAGGGAATAAGATCCCCTGGAGCTAGAGTTGCAGTTGTTTTGTGCCCCTGATGTGGGTACTATAAACTGAAGTCCTGTTCTATGTGAGGTACTATATTCTCTTGACCACTGAGTCATTTCTCCAGCCCCATATTTACAGGTTTTATCTAATTTTAGGTTTATACTCATATAATAAGGAATAGAAAAGTATTTAGTAACAATAAACTGGTACAATGAGAAGCACCTATGATCTGAAAAGATAAATTCTGATTTAGGCTTATTATGATTATTCTATTTCATCTGAACTGATTTAAATTCATAATTAGAGAAAACAAGCTCATTTTTATTTAGAACAAAAGATAGCTAACAGTTATCCTGCATCATAATAGGTCAAAACTAATGAATATTAAATTATGGGTATTAGCTTAAAATAATTCTTAACTTCACATAACAGAATTTTAATCATTAAGAAATTATAATTTCAACACAACTTCTATAATAACCTAAATAGTCCCTAACTAATTCTTGCTATAATACCTCAAGCCATTTATCCTAAATTTGATCACATCCTACCAAATTTTAGGGCAAATTATTTAATGATCATGTTATACCATTTCTTGAAAAAAATGATAGTCACTGAGACTTTGTTCCAAGCATCCTGTTCTAGGCTTCTACCCTTAAAATAACATATCCATAATTAGTCAAAAGACATTTCTCTTTTCTTCTCAAAGTATTAAGAAAACAATAGCTCATATTTACAAAACTAATAAAAATTAGAAGAACTAGAAATTTTACAAGCTCAAGTAACATAGATTCGCTAATCTAAACAAAGTGGAATAAACAGAAATACCAGAAGACAGGAAAGGGAACTCTGTAATTCTTTTGTATACATTTTCTTTGGCCAAGAATTCTGGGATACATCTCCAGCATGCTGCCCCCTACCACTGTTTACCCTTTGAATCTTGGCTCACTTATCATTTCAACTCTTCTAAAGGACATCCTCTGTTTACAGAAATATTTATAGGCAAAATATAGAACCATTATGTCTTTTATTTGTGTATATTTTAGAGGAACAACTAAAACTCAACTAAAGATTTTTGTGAGAATCTTTCTTCTAGCAGGGAACCTCGAAGAAAACATTTCTTTTTCTTGGTGTTTTTTTTTTTTTTTTTTTTGAGACAGGGTCTCCCTTTAGTGCCAGCTGGCCTAGAGCTTGCTCTGTAGACCAGGCTGGCCTTGCACTCATAGAGATCCACCTCCCTCTGACTCCCAAGTGCTGGGATTAAAGGCATGTACCATTTCTTAATATCTGAGTATGAACTGAGGTCAGAGGAGATCATATAGATCCTTCTCTTTTATTATAAGGAAAACTAAGACCATATTCTATAGAAAAGTTAGAGGATTTACAATGTTCTCGACATCATGAGCTTTGCAGGAAAATGGCTGGAGCTAGAGGACATCATGCTGAGTGAAGTAACACAGTCCCAGAAAAACAAACAACGAATGGTATCCCTCATCTGTGGATGCTAGTACCAATTACCTAGTTGTAAGTATTTCCTGTGCATGGCCCCTTAAGCTTTTGTTCAAAGCAGTTGGGAGTGATGCATATTGGAAACAACCACAACAAAAACAACAACAACAGAAAGGACTGCATCAAAGAACTGACTGAAACAGTGAACTTCTGCTCAAAACAGTCAACTTCCACATGGAGAATATTGAAAAAGACTGAGAAAGAGATGAAAAGCATGTTTGGCAGAATGCATGAGCTCTGGTGGACTGGGGGGATGGGGGGACATGGGTCTAGATTTGATAAAAAAATACATATATATAAATAAATTAAAAAAAGAAAAGTTAGAGGATCTGCAATGTTCTGAAATAATAAAGTCCCTTTCAAATTTGCATGTTCAAACTGAAGTGCCAAAGTGATGGTATTAAGAGGTGGGGCTTTGAAAGAAGGGGGCAAAGTCTTCCTGAAATCAGTACCCCATAGCTAGGCAAAGCAGCACATGCCTATAATCCTAGCAACCAAGATAGCAGGGTTGGAAGTTTAAGGCCAGCCTGTGTTACACAGTGGCATCTTGTCTCAAATCACCAAGATAAACAAATAAGAAAATAGAATAAAAGAAAAGAGACCCCAGAGAGCTTCCTTGCCACTTCTGCCATGTGAGGACACAGCAAGAAGGAGCCATTCATAAGGCAGGCAGTGGGACCTCAACCAAACACTGAATATGCTGGCACTTTTCCCTTAGACTTCTTACTTTCCAGCACTGTAAAAAGTAGTCTTAGTCTCTGGTAAATTCTTATATCAGCTTGAAGAGTAAGATATGTCTTAACACATTTGAAAAAGCTTATTCTAACAGTCTAACAGATATGAGTACAAGATACTAGGCACCACAGAAGGGGCAGGAGTTGTTAGCAATCGCTATAGTCCAGGTGAGGAACAATGATGGTTTAGGAAAAAGGTGGTGGCAGCGAGGAGTGACCAATTCTGAATGAATTTTGAACACACAGCTGAAAGACTGTAATCATGTGTAAGAGAGAAAGCGGGAGGACTAACAATGATTTGAAGATGTCTGTGCCAGTGACTGGACCGAAGGGCTTGCAAGGGGGAAGCAAAATCCAGAGTTCAGTTTTACTCACACTGTTTAAGTTTTTTTTTTTCTTTTTGGTTTTTCAAAACAGGGTCTCCCTATAGCCACAGCTGGCCTAGAACTCACAATGGAGACCAGCCTGGCCTCGATCTCACAGAGATGTCCCTGCCTCTGCCTCCCAAGTGCTGGGATTAAAGTCATGTGCTATCACTTCAGGCCCTTGGAATTGTAATGACAGGTGGTTTGAGCTGTCTGTATGGGTGCTGGGAAGTGAATTTTAGTTCTCTGAAGAGCAGCAAGTGTTCTTAACTAGTGAGCCATCTCTTCAGCCCTAGATATTCTATTTCTTTTTAATAAGAAGTAAGAAATTGAGGCTACAGACCCTAAGGTTCAGGGAGGAGGACCTTTTGAGGATTTAAGATGTGGGAACTGTTTGCTATATAGATGGTATTTATAGGCACAATACTGGAAACTAGATGAAATCACAAATGAAATAAGTTATGTTACAGAAATACCCTGAACATGAATTCTAGGAGGCACTTATTCAATCCTAGAGTTCAGAAATACAGGATTTCAATAATTTGGGAAGCAGTCAATAGATTGCCAAGTAGATCTAGGGTAGCATTTAACTTTACTTCTCACAGTTAATCCACTGAACAGTCCTATAAATTATACTACCTGTGGTGATTTGAATGAGAATGTGCCCCATAGGCTTCAAGTATTCAGACATTTTTGTCCCCACTTGGTGGCGCTGTTTTGGGAGATCTTGGAAGGTGTGGCCATGATGGAGGAAGTACGTCACTGGGGGCAGGCTTAGTGAGTTTAACAAGCCTTGCAGGCTCCAGTTGCTCTCTCTCGGCTTCCTGTGCTCATTGGATGTGAACCTTGGCTCTCTGCTCTAGCCCCGGCCACTATGCCTCCCTGCCACATTGGACTCTTAATTCCCTGGAACAGTCAATCGTAAACTCAAATAAACTCTTCCTTTTATAAGTTCCCTTGGTCAGGGTGGTTTTATCACAGCAACAGAAAAGTGACTAATACAACTACAAATCTACATAACCTCTCCATACCTTCTACTATCTCCCAGTCCCAAACCACTATCACTGCTCACTAGGACTATAGGAAATTTCTCATCTTGGACTTATTACTCCTATCTAAATTTCACTGTAATAATCCACCCACCCCCATCAGAGAAATCTTTCTAAAATAAAAATCTATTCAGCTACTTCTTTGCTTAAAATCCTAATGCACTTAGAAGAAAACTCCAGCTTCTTATGTTCTGTAAGAACCAACTTCAATCAGACTCCTGCTGACATCTCTGATCATGTCACCTGAAAACTTGCTCCTGTGCTCCAGGTCTACTGGCCTTCTTCTGCTCCCCTAATCATGCCAAGATGGTTCACAGAAATGCAAGGTATTTGCACCTTCTGCTCTTTTTATCTGTCAAGTCTCCATTCAAATAGTGCTTCCTTAGGAAGGTCTTCCTGAAACTTCCTCCTTTGGGAACCCCTTTCCTTGAATTTGTATGGCCATGGATGCTGGCACCAGAACTCGGGAAAATTTCTAGACCCTACCATTGGAAGTCCTATTATATCTCTTATAGCTAAGTCTGCTATTTCCCCATGTTTCCCTGTGATTTCTTAACCTCGCCCTTCTTTCCTACCCAACTCACAATATGTCAGACTCAATATATCTAATTATTTACCTATTTAGAAGGATATTTATCAAGGACATTCAGAGCCAAATGATACTCAAGAAGGATAAAATGTGTAAATGAAAATATACATAGTGTAAAAATGTCTGAAAATGTTTTGAGAAGAAATGAAAGGTTTCATCTTTCCCAAGTCCCAGAACCAGACTTAAAAACTCTAAAGTTTCCTTTGCAGTTCTTTCTTAGAAGACCTCAGTGTGCTTAGGAATCCCTCCCAATGGTAAAGAGGAGAAAAGCACAAATATTCTTTCAGTTTAAAGGGATAAGACTAGCTGAAGTTTCTTGGAATAATTTTTAGTCTGGGGAAATAGGCAGAGTAACAGTGCATGATGATGGATCCATCCACAAATATTTCTGTCCCTTTTATACTAAATCTCACCTTTCACCTATAAAGGAATAAAAATAGGAATACAAAAAGAAACATATACAATGACAAAGATAGCTGGACAAAGACAACAATGGGAAGAGATTTCAAAATGTGTTGTAAGATGAAAAGCAGATCCCGGATGAATAACTGACTTGGCAGAACAGAGGAATGAAAGCTAAGCTCTAAGAGTCCACAGAGGGAAGCATAGAGAACCCAGTCAATGTGGCCCACAAAACTCTTAAGAGACTCAGGGAATGAGGACTCCAGGTACCAATAAAGCAAGTATAAGATGTGGGACTGAAACCAAGGATTGCTGGAAAGCAAAATTGATTGAACCTTTATGTATCTTTTGCTATGCTGTGATTCTCCCGCTAGGGCATAAAGGCTTGAACTCTAGACAAATTCTACTAAAGAAGCTTTAGTCTTAGGGAGACAGAACATTGTAGAGACAGAGGAGAGCATTATGCCCTGAATGTAATTGTACTCATCTCCCTCTCTTCCCCTTTCCTGCTTCTATAACATCAGTGGCCACTTTAAACTCTCCTCCCTTTTCCTATCCCATCCTCTCTCCTACTACAGTAGAAGAAGACAGGATTGTTTTCTCAATATTCTGAATGGTTCCAGAGAAATCTCTAGATTCCAACTTCTGGATATTCCCTAATAAAGACAAAGCTATAGGAGCTAACAGTGCAGTGGAATTCATTGTCAACAAAGTATTCCCTTGCCTGTACCAAGTATCCATCATGAAGGACAGAAGCCCAGTGTAACAAGGGAGAAGAAAGGAACCAGAGAAACAAAAACCATTCAGGAAGCAGATGGCAGAATGTGAGATGAGTGAATGCATCACTCTCCTGAAAAGAGAACTACAAGAAAGAGGCTACAAGAAAAAAGAGGCTACAAGAAAGGAACAAGTGATCTAAAAACGTGTTCTTGGAATTAAAAACATTATAGTAGTAAAAAGATGCAATAGAAAAGTTGGAATATAATGCAGGAAATTCTTCAATAAATATATTTCAATGAAAATGGAAAAAACCCAGAAAAAAATAAATCCAAACTTGAAATATTCAAAGTTTTAATAATAGAAGAAATTTTTATTAAACAGTTACTAGAAAATATATCCGCAACAAAGGGAAGCATCTCTAAACTAGAAGATATTAAAAGGTAGTAATCATACTAAACACATACACACATATATGTATATATATATATATATTATGAACGTCTAGATCACCAGAGATAAAAAGAAAATTTTTAAAGCATACAGAAATAGAACTAGTAATGAGAATTCATCTTATACTAAAGTCTCAATCATCATCAAAATAGCAGGTTAGTAGGCATTATTGATAAATCAGAATACAATGGTGTGTGCATGCTACTCAACTAATGGGAAATCACCTAGAATGGTTGAATGTGGCTGCTGATGTGGCCAAACACTGTTATTATTAAAAAAAGAAGCCTCAGAATGGTTGGGTTATTTTGAGTATGAGCATGTATCAATTCCTACAAATAAAAACTTAGGATGAAAGAGATTGCTCAGTAGTTAAAAGCACTGGCTGCTCTTGCAGAGGACATGAGTTCAGTTACCAGCACCCATGTGGTGACTAATAACTATCAATAAATCCAGTCCCAGGGGATCCAAGTCACTATTCTGGCCTCCATGGGCACTGAACATACATGATCTATCTATCATCTATCTATCTCTCTACACACACACACACACACACACACACACACACACACACACAGGTAAAACACTCATACACATAAAATGAAAATAAATTAAAACAATAAGAAAAAAGAAGAAAATAATAACTTAAAGGGCCTTACAAACAAGTAAAGAGACCCTGAAACATGCTTATCTCAGTATTAAACTTGGAGATACCAGTCTTATAAGAGCATTCCAAGCTGGCAGCCTGCGCACTTGGAATTAGTCTCTCCGTTTTCTTTTCTGCTCCTCAATTCTGCACAGAGCTTCTTCTCTGGACCACTGATGTGGTAAGATGTTTCTCATACTGTCATTTGCTATTATTAGAGCATACACTTCCATTCATGATACACTATTCTTGTTACATGAGAAAGTAAGAGAGAGAATCAGGAGATGAAGGTACTTTCAGGTCTAAAAACAAGACAGGCTTGAGAAGATGGAAACAGAAAACAGTTCAGAGATTGAGAAATGTTTAATTATGAGGGGAACAAGGCCAACTATGTCAGTCAGGACCAACGTTGCTCCTGAAGGTTACTGATTCTGTCACTCATCATAGAGGCTTCTATGTCTCATAACTAATGGAATCACTTGCCAAGTCCCAACTATCTTTTCAAAATATTTTAGAAAAGCCTATGAATCTTATAGAAAATAGATCTCATTTTATAGTCACGATAGGCTTTCAATCCAAAATATGATCCAGATTCTCCACCTGAGTTTTTCACTTCACTCCACTCCAAAGGATACTTGGATTTTACTAAAACTTTCATCCACAGTCAAATGATGGAGATTTGCCACCCTGAAGAAACTCATTTTAAAAGGCTTTGAAGCCAATTCCAAAGAAGAACTTTCTATGGCAACATTGTTGAAATCAGTGCACAGCCTTCCAGGGTGACTGCCCTAAAGGGCAAGGCTAATTCTGGCTTTTAAGTGTTTCTATGCTTGTTAAAAAGTCAGCCTCCTTACTTTCAAGTCCCAGCTCACACTGCTAAAGTGTTTTCCTAAAGCCTCCATAAATTCTTCTTTTCCCTTTGATACTCCGGCAATCCACCATTTCCTTCCCTACACAAACTAAAAGACATGTTTGTAGAGGAAGGGGGAGGGAAGGCAATTTCTCGGTTCCTCTCTAAATAATAATGGCTCCTGAACATGTCTCCCCAAGGCCTTGCTGGGTAGGAGTTCTTAGAAGCGAGTCTAATGGGACATTTGACTGATGTTCATGCTCCCTTTCCCAAGAATGATGAATAACTCAAAAACTGCAGAAGCCAGCCACCCCCTTGCCACGGGGAATAATGCTGAGCTGCTTTATTTTCACCCTCGCTGGAGGTGAAAGGCTTAGCAGAGGCTGTGTTTTGCTGAAGGGGAACCTGCTTCCCTAGTGTTGCTCTGGCCACTTCTCTGCTTAGGGGAATGGTCTGAAAGGGAGGAGAGGGCAGTGAAGCTCCATTTTGACTCACTTAGTTGTGTTTAGTTTTTTGTTCATTACCAAAGAATCCAGAAAGTGTACTCTGAAACACCTGGTGAAAGCCTACAGAGCCAGATGCTTGAGGAGAGAGAGAAGCTCTAGAGCACTGCTGTGGTTAGATACATTAACTTTAGAGCTGGAGAGATAGTAATCGGCTACATCTCTAAATAGCCAGGCCTTTAAACTGCAATTCTGATTCCACCACACAGATGCTTGGTGAGGTGGGTCATAGCTGCCAAATATGGACGGTACAGCTAGTCAATACTCTGTTGATCCCCTCTACATGGTTTTGGATTATTTTTAAATTCTTTCAACTACAAATCACCCTGTATTTGAAATTTCAGAAAGCCTCTGGGGGGGGTGGTATATGGGTATGCATGTGTGACACAGCATGAAGGAAAGGAGAAAGACAGAAGAAAAGGGGGAGAAAGAGAGACACAGAGAGAAAGCAAGTGCTCCTCTATGAAACTTTCATGAGCACACCAAACACTGAGAAACAATAGCCACATGGCTCAGTGCTTACCCTTCAACTCACTGTTTGGTATAGCTGGGTTAAATCACATGAGACCAAGCCCTGCTTCTAAGAGGGGGCAGGGCTGACTAGAACATAATGAGATGATTTTAAAGCCCTGTTAACTTTTTCCATTTTAACTGATCTTTCTGGATGAGGCACCAGCTCTCTTGGGAGGCCAGTTCTAAAGCATTCCATGTAACCCAAAGGCAGCCATAAAAGACTAGCTCGAAGCAGAGATGGTGACAGAAGAACTGCATTTGAATTACCAGTTATTTCCCCATCTAGATTCAGAAGGTCAAAATCGGAGAAAAGGCCACCTTTCTACTCTCTAGTCATACAAGCAACACAAGATGAGATGACCTCAGATATCTCCCCATTTTTTGAGCTTTAAGAATCAAAATTTCTAGCTCAGTACTGAAGGGCATTCACATATAAATATAGATTCACAGAGGTTGAATAAACAAACAAAGACCACATAGCTAGGAAGCCACTGACTGGGACTTTTAGACATGGTGGGTCCCAAACACATATGGTGTACCAGCATAAAACAAGTCTTGGAGGCTGCAAAGATGGATGGAACTAGTCCTATCTCTAAGAGCTTGGATAGAAGCAAAGATTTAGGGTATCATATGGAGTTGTTCTTACTCTATCTGAAATTCACTTTGGCATTGAGCTCCCTTTTTCAGTGATTGTCCTTATACCTCAATGTTTATACTTGTGAAATGAGAAATAATGCCTATCATCAATTAAGATATAACTTTTAATACACTCAAGAATTCATAAGGTATTCTTGGGTCCTTAACACTACATCAATACAAAGTGCTACTGGTGTTATTAATGGGTAATAGCTGAAGTCTAATATTTTGTTCATTAGTGAAATGCCAGCTCTCACAACACAAACTGCTAGGGCCTGAAGCAACTGCAGCTGAAAAAGACTCTGATGTCCACATTGCAGCTTGGGTTACAGTAATGAGGAAAAGACCTAGCTGAGTGATAACAAAGGGAAGCAGAAATCTTACCACCATAGGAGAAATGCCTAGATGAGGTAAGAGTTAGGTAATAGTTAGCATCCAGTCCTGTAGCCATATTGGTTTTCATTTTGTGATCTGAATTTCCCCAATTAACAGTTGCCCAGCCTCATCCTAAAGCAGGTAAATCAATCCCTGGGCCACAGTATGCATTGAACAAAATCAACAAGCTCCATGCCTGCTTCCCATGGGAGACTGCCGACGTCAAAGGGAGCTTTGGCTTAGCATGCCATGAGGATGGCTGTGCAGAAAGACACTCTCTCGTCAAGGCTCTGTAAAACCCTGTGCAGTCTGTGGGGAACAATAAGAATGCAGAATATAAATGTAAGCTGCAGGCTGATGGGCCCATTAGGAATTAGGGCAGTCTTTGAAAGGAATCTGAGGAGATGATGCAAAACACCAAGCATGTGACCCAAATCATGGTAGGGCATATTGGAGGGAGAGGGGAATGGGAATGAGACATTTTCTAATCTGATTAGTCTGAAGTTTCCCCTGAGTATGGAGAAGGGTCACTGCACAATTAGAGGCAAAGTGAGACCGAACATAGTCTGCTTAGCACTAGAGAGAAACAACCTCCTCCAAGCTAAGCTGGGCTTGTTCACCAAGCAGAAGATTGAGGTGACTCTGAAAGAAATTGTGGAATAGTCTTTTTGTATTTAATGTCAAATCATAAAGCCAAAGACAAAACAGTCTGCTGAGAGAATGGAAGGATGATGCCTTGGTGGCCTCTGCACTGGATAAGAACTCTGGGTCTTCCAGAGGCCAGGCTCCCACATTACTGGACTTTCCAGGACAACTCATCCTCAAGCCCATCAAGAGATAATCTAATAAAGATGTGCAGCTTCCTGACCAGAAGACAGTTTAATGTGTGAAAAGCATCCAGATCCACCAGTCAGGAAACAAGTCTCTTTTCACAAAGGATGCAAGTTTCTTCCAGTTCAGGTCTGAGCTGTGGAGTATGGCCTCTGACTCAACTTCTCTCTTAGTCCCCAGCCAACAGTCAGTATCAGGTGCTGTGCCAGGTACTTTCTATATGTTATCTCAATGAATCCTCAGAACCTCTAGGAAGTACTAGGAAGCAAATGTGATAATCCTTTCTTTTTTTTTTTTTTTTTATCCTGGCCATGGGAGGCGGAGACAGGTAGATCCCTGAGAGATCCAGGTCAGCCTGAGCTATGTCTCCAGTGGGCTAGGACTAGCAAGACCCTGTCAGGAACAAGATAAAGATAAGCCAAAACTTTGTATAAGACTGCATACCCAGTAAGCAGATTCAAAGAACATAAGAGATAAGGGGAATGATGTATGAAATACACAAAGCATCAATAAAAAAAATACAAAAATTCAAAAAAAAAAAAAAAAGAGATAAGGGGAAAATGCCCAAACTGTCAAGATGTGGCAGCTCATTGCTTATTCACACATTTGGAGTAGATGTCAGCATGTGAGTGGACTGAAGGTCAAGACACAACTCTTCATTACCAGGTAAGAGACACAAAGAGAAACAGAGCATTGTGAGAATCCTTACGAGATAATCATTCCAATCATCATCCAAGCAAACACAAGAGTGCTTCATAGACATACCAGACTGAAAGGGTTTTTGAAGAGCTAGTTTTCAGTAGGTGAGGAAAATTGACTATTTCTTTAGTAGTAAAATGGCTTTCAAAAACAAAAGAGCAAGAAGGTAGGCAATATACATAGGAAATGTCAGACTGTCCATTTCTCTGGACTATGGGGAAGAGAAAGGAAATGCCTTGGGAATGTGGTGACTGTAGAGAATCCTTGACTCCCTGCTTACTTTAGGCCTGCTTACTTTATCTCAAATATTTTACGCCAGGATGACCCACTTACTCTCCACACTGCTACTAGAAACTGAAAGCAAACAGACCTAAAACAAACAAGCAAAAGCTAAAGCAAAACAATAAAATAATAAATGGAATGATTCCCTAGAGAATTCATCCAGGTCGATTCACTGCATACCCACATCCATCTGGATTTGCATCCATTGGCTCCTTTCCCCGCCACTTTAGACCCTACTTCCCTCACACAGGAATTTTATTTTTATCTTTTCCTTTACTTTCTCCTTTTGTCTCACATGAAGACTCCTCATCCCAGCCCTCTAGAAAATAACACTCCAAAAGAAAAAAAAAAAAANCTTACTGCTCAAACAGGAGGACCAGAGTTCAAATCCCAGCACCCACATCAAGTGGCTCACAAATACCAACTCCAGGAATCCAACACTCTCTTCTGGACTCTGTGGGCACCCACAGAGATACATACCCAGACACTCAAGAAAATGAAAGAAAAAGAAAATAAAACAAAAGAAAAATGCCTTGAACTTGAACCAAGGACAGAAAAGGAAGAATTCAAGGCTAAGGAGTTGATCTTTCCTCACAGAATAAACACCACAGGATTGTGAAGAGTAAACACACTGACATTTTTGCTCTTAGAAGATGCTGTATTTTGGGGCTGGAGAGATGGCCTAGTGGTTAAGAGCGCCAAGTGCTCTTGCAGAGAACCCGGGTTCGATCCCCAGCACCCACATGGCGGCTGAGAACCTTCTGTAACTCCAATTCCAGGAGAACTCCAGTTCCAGGGGAATCTGCCACCCTCTTCTGACCTCCGCGGCATTGCACAATACGGGTGCACAAACCTACATGCAGACAGTACACTCATACACATAAAAATTAAATAAATTTTTTAAAAAGATGCTGTATTTTAAGACAGATCTGAAACTCCAGAGACCAGTAGAAGCTGAAATAATTATTCATAATAGGTATTCTAAAATTAAAAATCATGACTGTTTTCCTTTTATAATACTTGGAAGTAGGCTATTAATGATATGATCAATCAGTCAAGGGTAAATAGAGGATATTTAAAGATAGATGTGGGGGTGGAGAGATGGCTCAGCGGTTAAGAGCACCGACTGCTCTTGCAGAGGACCTGGGTTCGATTCCCAGCACCAACATGGTGGCTAAGAACTGTCTTTAACTCCAGTTCCAGGGGAATCTGACGCCCTCTTCTGACCTCTGTGGCACTGCACGACACGGGTGCACCAACCTACATGCAGACAGTACACTCATACACATAAAAAATAATGATAATAACATAAAAATAGATGCAAAAGCAGGCACAGTCCCCCAAACAAAAGTACACAAAACAACCTCCCTCAAGGGAAATAATCTCTTACTTACCTGGACAATAAGCTTCCTAGAAAATCATCACTCAGTGGTAACCTGGAAGATTTGCACAATCTTTTGATGTCTTTAGTGGGTAATACACCTTTTCTGTATTAAAACAGAGAAAATGCACTTTAATGTACTGTGTATCTTCTTAACAATAACTGCATGATGTAGGAAAGAAAATATAAACATGATTTGTCCTAAAATGGAAGTATGAAATCTGGCATTAGAATTTACTGTAAGGAAAAACAGTCATATTACATTTCACCAACTTTTTCCACTTCAAGGGTCACCAGACTCTGTCCTTAGCAAGGCCTTTCAAGATTCAGATTCATGGTTTGGTGATAGTGCAGCCTACTAAAGCTGTAGCCACGAGTGTTGCTCTAAGTAATTGATCTGCATTCTTGACCACTAGTCAAAAATGGTTCCGATATTTGGAAAACATCTTCTAATTTGACAGGCATTTAGAGCCTCCAACACAAGTATAATATGACTTGAGGGTGTTTTTCTGGACTTTTCCTTGGACCCAAACCTAACTGAGGCCTTACATCCAGTTTGATTTTGTCAGAAGCAAATCAGTGCTCTCAACCACTGTTCTTTCAGGCATACACAAAATTAGAAGCAAAAAAAAAAACAAATGGGCTCTTCCTTTGCAATGAGAATATTGACGTCTACAAGCAAAGCTTATGGGATCTAGATCTACTCAGGCTATCTCATGGAGTAGCCCTAAAACTCCCAGTAAGTGTTCACTTAGTGAAGGAGGGTAACGATTGTCACCCTGGGGAAGTTGTGCTACCATAGTGGAAAGCTTATGCAAATTTTGCTCCACACATCCTCCAGGAAGCTCAAGGAGGCTTAAAAATACAAATGTAATAATAATAATAGCAAATATAATATAATGTAAAATATTATGGGTTAAGAGGAAAACCAAATTCATTTTTAAAATAGGGCAGCCTATTCTTCCAAAGATTAAGAACCTCCCATAACCTTCTCTTCTCCCCTAGGATTTAACTTTTCTTAAAAAGTTGAGTAAGGGCCCAGATTTACAGGAAAACAGAAACAGCAGCAGTGAGACCTGAAATTGAAAAAAAAAAAAAAAAAAAAAAGAAAAAAAAAGTTGAGTATGATGATGCATATCAATTTTCTTTTTTTCCTTTTGGATAAAATACATACATTCACTCATTACTTAGGTTCATACAAACTTAAATGATTTATTAGAATCAATAAAACAAAGCTTACTTTTCTCTGTCTTCATATAAGCAGTTTAAAACAATTATGTCAAAATTTTCAAACATATTTTTCTTGAATTTTTGATGGGCCTGTGCAATCAAGTAAGTAATATCTATATCCGCAATCTCTGGCACTCGGTAGTGACGTGCAATGGTTATAAACTCCTGTTCTTTGAGTTTCCCTGCAGTCATGCTCATCAGTATTGTTCTGTAAACAAGATGGAACAACACTTATTGCAAAATGACATGCAAAATGGCATGCAAAAATGACACGCAAAAATATTTTCTCTCTCTTTTAAACAGGTTCAAATTGCATTTTACCAAACATTTACTGAGTGTTAGAGGACAATGATTATTAATGACCATTTTCAACTTTTTTTCTTTGTTTTTCATTACTAAGGATTGTGAACCTAGGCCTCACACATATGAGGCAAACACATTAGCATTGAGCTATAACTCTATTACTATTACTATTATTATATATTTTTTTATTTTGAGACGAAGTCTCATTAATTTAACCAAGGTAGCTGTGAACTAAATCTGTAGCTGGCAGGCCTTGAATTTGAGATCCTCCTGCCTCAGGCTACAAATTAGCTCAAATTACAAAAGTATCACCAAGACCAGCAACTTTGTGGTTTTTAACTTAATTCTGGAGTAGCAAGAAGGCAGCAATGCTAGAATGAAAAAAAATCAGAGCCATTATAGTTTATAAATTGAAAAGTATTTTGCCTACACTGAGAACTGCCTACAACCAGGAAGTTTGTTGTTGAAGTCCATGACTGCTAAAACACCTGCCACTAAGTTCATGTCTTTAGTCAATGTCTATTAATATTCCTTAAAAGAAACAGTAAGTGACTTGGGTTTCTGGTTTCCCAGGGTACAGGATTTGTACGTCAATAAACTACTGGAATATTTTGTGCATGGGGAAAGCTACAGTGTACATTTTTGTAGCCAAAAATAAGTGATACACTCCTGGCAGTGAGAAATAAAATGAGAAAACTTAAAAGATCCATGTAAGATTCTAGCTGTCTGAGTCCTTACTCGACAAATGGCACTGAGATCATTTGGCAGCACTAAATAGCGACAGAGTAACTGCAATACATGAATGAGAAGGACCCAAAGCCTAGCAAACTGTCTGCAGTGTTTTTAATGCTTACTTTGCATGAATGTTATAAACTATGCAAAGAATTACATGAAAAAATATTAAAATGCAAAATGTCATGATGGTTACATGAATAAGCTTCCACAAGAAAATTTACTTACTGGTTATAATTTGCTTCTTTTTTTTTCAAGATTAATCCAGTTTTATGGAAGTTTTTATTTAGAGTTTTCCCTTAAAATATGACTCCATTTGTTAGCATATCTATATCTTACCAAAAGATAATACATGTGGTGTTTGATTTTTTTTTTTTTTTGGTCTTTTCGAGACAGGGTCTCCCTGTAGCCCCAGCTGTCATGAAACTCACTCTGTAGACCAGGCTGGCCTTGAACTCACAAAGATCCACCTGCCTCTGCCTCCCAAGTACGGGGATTAAAGGAATGTGCCACCACGCCTGGCTTAGTGTTTGATATTTTTATTGTGATACAAAACCATATTTTTTGATTTGCTTCTTAAGACTTCCAAATAAATGAGGGAAAATGAGATTTAATTTGCTCTTCTACTATACATGGAGCTTTCAGAATAATGGCTTTTAGTTGTTTTTTTTTTAATAATTCTGGTCATTATCATTATCATTTAGGGATCACAGACAGCTACATGTGAATGAATTGCAGGTTCTCCTAACTCCTAATCAGGGATTTCCATAGAGTACAAAGGAACTATATTTCATATACATCTTAGATTGTTGAGCTTTCTAGCTTTGGTTTTGCTTTTGTATTTTTAATGAGAAATAAAGGCAAGATTCAACTAACATGATCTCACAATTTTAGTAATTCAGGTGAATCAATTAGTAATACTGACAAGGGACTCACTTTGTGGGAAACACTAAAAAGAGTCCCTGGCATCTGACTTTCTCAGACACTCTATTCGGGCTATCCAAGCATGCAGATGAGCTCTGAAGGCCACAGGCTGGCAGGGCCAAATGAACAAAGTGAGTAATAGCAATATCAACCTCTACTATTGGCTGATAGCTAGTATATGTCAGGTCCTATACTGCCAGGTACTTCTGGCATGGATTATCTCACCTGACCTAAACGGTTAGTACTATTATTATCCCTATTTCACAGATGAGAATACCAAAGCACAAAAATTTTAGTAATCTGCTCAATTTTCCTAAAGCCGGAATGTGATCCTATGCCTCCTGGCCCAAAAGCCTGTGCTCCTGTAAATTACTTCGTTCTCTCTTCTGCTAAGTCAGAAGATAGACTGCCTGGATGGAATGGGAACCCAGGAAAGAAAGTGAGATTTGAGGGCTGGACAGACAGCTCAACAGTTAAAAGCACTGTCTGCTCTTGCAGGGAACCCAAGTTTGGTTCCCAGTACCCTCATGACAGCTAGCAACTGTTTTTAATTCCAGTTCCAGGGGACCTGATGCCCTCTTCTGACCCTACAGGCATTTGCATGACATGGGTGCACCTACATATATGAAAGCAATATACTCATACACATAAAATAAAAATAATAAATAAAAATATTTTTAAAAAAGAAAGTGAGATTTGAATTCAACTTTGTACACATGCAATGTTAGGTAGCAAAGCCAGGACCTTGGATATGCTAGGCTAGCACTGTATCAATGATCCCCAACCCTGAGGAGAGTTTGTATGGCCTTGGTTTCTTTTGCAGTCCATGCTATGATTCGAATATATCCCCTAAAAGTTCACATGTTAGAAGCTTAATCCTCAAATTTACATTACTGGCATCTGAATACAGGCCATTTGAGATGGAATTAGAGTTAAATTTGGTCATGAGGATGGGCTACTGAGGTGGCATTAATGGCTTCATAAGGGGAGGAACAGAGGTAGCATGCTTGCTCTATCACGCCATATGATGCTATCTACCATGTTACAATGCAACAAGAAGGCCCTCATCACATACTGGCATCATGCTCTTGGTAATTCTCAGCTTCCAGAACTCTTAGTCAAACATGCTCTTCTTCTTTGTAGACTACCAAGTCTTAGGTATCTTATTACAGCAAAAGAAAAAATGGACCAAGATATTTCATTAACCTCTGCTTTAAGAATCAAAATTCGAGCCAGGCATGGTGGTGCATGCCTTTAATCCCAGCCCTTGGGAGGCAGAAGCAGATAAATTTTGTGAGTTTGAGGACAACCTGGTCTACATAATTAGTTCCGGGACAGCCTTTGGCTAGAGGTATACCCCTGTCTCAAAAAGGGCAAAAAAAAAAAAAAAAAAAAAAGGAATCAAAATTATTCAGCCAAGAAAATTATTTTAGAAACCCTGAGTCAATGAGCATCTCTAACAGAGGGTGGACTGGATGCAGGGGATGCTCTGCAAGGATAGCCCTGGACCATTTAAATGCACTGGTAAGGGAATAATCAATCAGTTATGTCCATACATAAAACAAAATAGTATACCATCATTAATAGTTTGATGACTGGCATTTACTGGAAGAAAAGATGCTGATGCTCTATTGATAAGCATAATATGATCCTAGTAAAATTCAATATACAGATGCCTATAGGGTAACAAAGAAAATAAACCTCACAGGACATATTCATGCCAAAATATCAAAAGCCTTGCCTCTGATTGCTGAGGTTTCTTTTTATAAAATATACTTTTAGGATTTCATTTGTTTTACAATAACAAAAATATCACTTTCCCTGTCTGAAACAAAAGCATTTGAAAGCTTTTTTTTTTCTTTGAGGGCAGAATATAGAAGAGGAGCGAGTGGCACAGTCCCAAGGACAAGGGAAAAAAATTAGTGTAGCGGTAACTAGAAACTTTCCATGCACCTTTAACTAAACTTATTATAGCACCTCCAGATCATAAAAGTTTATTTTCCTTTTCATTGAATAAACTGAAATTATCCTGCTTCACTACAGCTCAAATTTCTATCTGCTGGGTTTCCATATGCTTGTTTTAAATAGCTCAGTATCCCTCAGCATTCCATGGCTTTATGTGAGCCTGCACAACCAAGCTGCCCCACACAGGAAGCAGAGGCCCAGCACAGAGCCCTGCAGCGCTGTCTACATAGCTTGTATGTAGCAGGTCTCTGCCTTACTACTCAAGACTTCTATGTACAATGGTGGTGGTGACAGCGGTGGTGGTGGCGGTGGCGGCGTTGGTGGTGGTGGCAGCGGCGGTGGCTGCTGCTGCTGCTGCTGCTTTGCCCTGCATCGCTCATGTTCTTTAAGACTTTCTCTACCTTGCCCAACTACAATAGACTTCCCCCAAAGAATTAGGGAAGCTAGTTGAAAGTAGTACATTCTATTTTTTTATTGTGGTACAATACATGTAGCATTAGCATGAAATTCATCATTCTCAACATGTAGGACATTAATAATGGTGTCAACTACTGCCTTTATCTAGTTTTAAAACATTAGATCACCCCAAAGAAACCCTGGACCCATTAGGCAGTTACTCTGCTTTCCTTCCTCTCACAAGCCCCCTCCTCTACCTGGTATTTAACAATATGCTTTATCTCTTCAGAGTTGCCAATTTTGGATATTCTTTATAAATGGAATCATATGTGGCTTCCTGTGATTGGCTTCTCTCATGTAACACAGTTTTGTCAAGGTTCATCCACACAGTAGCACATATAAGTACTTGATTCCTTTTTATGGTGGAATAATGCTTCATGATGTGAACATACCACATTTGGCTTATTCATGGATAGCTGTGTTATTTCCACTTTTTGACTATTGTAGATAGTGCAGCTATGACTATTTCTGTAATAAGGTTTTGTTTGAATAACTGTTTTGTTTTGCTTTAAAACAAGGGTTCGCTACAAATCTCAGGCTGGACTTGAACTCAATATATAGTCCAGGCTGGCTTCTAACTGGCAGTAATCCTCCTGCTTCAGATTCCCCAGTGCTGGAATTACAGATGTGTGCCACTATGCCAAACTGAGCACCTGCATTCCATTGGACAGGTGGTATGTGTACTCAGAAGTGAAATTTCTGGACTGTATATAGTCACCTTTGTTTAACTTATTCAGGAACTGACAACCTATCTTCTTGATATTCCATTTTAACTTTGCAGAGCCACAAAAACAAAAGTCCAATTTCTATCAATCTTAGCCCATCTTCATTTTAAACTTCAGTAAACTTGAAATGAGATCTGACATCAACATCTCATCTCATCTCATCATTTCTGGTCCAATCACTGAGGGGAAATGTACTTTAAACTTTTTCAAAACTACCTGCTGAGGTTGGAGATATGGCTCAGAGGTTAAGAGTGTGTATTGCTCTTGTACAGGACAAAGGTTCAATTCGTAGCACCCACGTCAGGCCACTCACAACCACCTCTAATTCCAACTACAGGGGAACTAATACCTTCTTCTGGCTTCTATGGGCACTCTACTCATGTACATAAACTGACACACAGATACATAAACACACAGAGACACATAATTAAAAAATAAAAAGTGAAATCCTAAAAGCCTTACCTACTAACTGCATTGCTCTTATGCTCAGTGATTAATATGAACTCTTTTAAAGACTCCAGTATCAAATTACCTTTGTCTTCATCAACACTACACTAATATTTTCTATGGTACAGTACTGCATGAATAACAGTATTGTTTAGTTAATCTTAGAAGAGATACTACCATGATGCTGATTTTATAACTAAAGTCATAAGACTGAAAAAAAGGAATGCCAAACTGCTCTAGGATATTGAAGTAACTATGCAGAATTCTGAAACATGAAATGCTAAACAGCTTTACAAGCTTTAATTCCATTAAAGTCATCTAGTCAAGTGATGGTGAATCAAAACTTCATTTTAAAGTTCTGAATCTCAGGGTATTTTCTTACATATTGAATCATGAAAGTCTAAGTGATGTCTTTCAAACAAACTAAAAAAAAATGAGTTTCAGCATAAACAAGATCCCAAGAGCCTAAGCCTTGGGCCCCAAGGCTTACAAGAAAATCTGGTTGATCCTAAATTAAACCAAGCAGCAGTTTTGATGACAATTAAGTAGCACCCTTTCTCATTTCCTTCAATTTGATATTCATCAAATAAAATGTGTTTTGCTTCCTCTAATCAGAAGTCATGCACATCTGCTCACATCCGGTACTCCCTCAGGCTTTCTCTCATACCTGAGGGCCAATGTTAGCCAAACAAGAGCAGAAATTCCCAATTTACTGTCACTTACATCCCTGTAGAATTGCCAAACAGTAGGGGGTGGGAGAGGCAGCTGATAGAATACATGTCAGGGGAAGGAGAGATGGAAAGATGTGTCGCCTCTGTTTGGGCCTAACTGGAGCTCAAATCCATATACAAAGCTCTTCAGCCTCATGGGAGAAGTAAGTCATTATACATTGCTACCTGCCTAGGCAGTGCCATCTTCAGGGAATGAAGGGATAAGTGGTTTCTTCGGGAGTTATGCTTCACTTCACAGTGGCCTTGCCAGAGAGACCAAAGTACTCCAGAGGAGAGGAGAAAGGAGGGTCACTTAGGACTATAAGAAAGTCTTTTATGGGGCTGGAGAGATGGCCTAGCGGTTAAGAGCGCCGACTGCTCTTAAAGAGGACCAGGGTTTGATCCCCAGCACCCACATGGCAGCTGAGAGCCATCTGAAACTCCAATTCCAGGAGAACTCCAGTTCCAGGGGAATCTGAGACCCTCTTCTGACCTCTGCAGCATTGCACGACACGGGTGCACAAACTTGCATGCAGACAGTACATTCATACACATACAGAAATAAATAAAATTAAAAAAAAGAAATTCATTTATGCCAGCCATGGTAATGAACCTGTTTTCAACTGAGGAAACAGTATAGTTTAGTGGAGGAAAGTGAGAATTTCAGAATTACTCAGAGTTGGATTAAATACCAGTTCTACTAATTCACTAGAAAATGGTAACATTTCACTTCTCTGAGCCTCAGTTCCCTATCCAGGACACTGGACAAGAGCATGTGCCTCAAAGAATTTGTTTTGCCCTATGATCCAGGATGATCCTGTCAAAACATTAGTTGGATCATCCCATAGCCCTGCTCACCACCTTCTAAGAGCTTATTATCTCTCTCAAAGTAGAACCCAAAAGCCTAGGACAGCCTCAAGACCCAGAGTGATCTAGTCCCTCTGTTTTGGCACTGTTGGAACTCATCCTCTATGACTGTCTCCACCTTTAAATCTGTATGGCCCTTTCTGTGCTTTTGGCTCATCCTCAAACAAACTGGACATTTCCCAACCCTAGGGCATTTGCACTTGTCCTACCTTCTAGCTCCAATATTCTTCCCTGAGAAAGTCACACCTGCCTTAGGAAGACAGCTTGAGTATATTCTCATTTGGCTACAAGTCACCTTCTCTACGAGGCCATCAATGACTAGCCCTGTTCAAAGTTTGACTCTCCCTCTACAAGTCTAACCACTTCCCTGCTTTCTTTTGCTCAGTGTCACCCACCATACATAAGATAAACAATCTAGGGCTGGAGAGATGGCTCAACAGTTAAGAGCTCCGACTGCTCTTGCAGAGGACCCGGGTTCGATTCCCAACACCCACGTGGCGGCTAAGAGCCGTCTTTAACTCCAGTTCCAGGCAATCTGATGCCATCTTCTGACCTCCGTGGCATGACATGGGTGCACCAACCTACATGCAGACAGTACACTCATACACATAAAAAATAATAAATTTAAAAAAAGACTTTAAAAAAAATCACAAAAAGATAAAGAATCTTATGACAGTATAAATAATTACTGTCCCACCTGTTATATAAATCGATTTTTAATGTATTTTTGAAAAGAAAAGTATACCATTTCCTTACTGATTTTGCATACCATCTAAAGTGTAAATTATACAAAGGTTGGGGCTGTCTAATTTTTTACTGCTGAATCTTTAACAATTTACATGGTCCCTGGTACATTCTAAACCCTCTATAATATTGTTTGCTGAAACAAAAACCTAGGGTTATATTAGCAAGCTATGAAAAGCACAACTCTATTCAAAAAACAAAAACATAAGAAAACAAATGACCCACTCGAGAGATGGAGTAAAGAGCTAAACAGAGACTTCACAAGTGAGGAAATACAGATGGCTAAGAAACATCTTTAAAAGTGTTCCACATCATTAATAATTAAAGAAATAATTAAAGAAATGCAAATTAAAACCACTTTAAGATATCATCTCACTCCAATAATACTGGCTAAGATCATGAAAAAAAATACAGCAAATGCTGGAGAGGTTGTGGGGAAAAGGGAACACTCATCTACTGCTGGTGGGAATGTAAACTCATACAACCACTATGGAAAGCAGTGTGGAGAACCACTAAAAGACTCAAAATGAGTCTACCATCTGACCCAGTTATACCACTCCTGGGTTTATACCAACAAGACTCATCCTACTGCAAAGATACATGCACATCTATGTTTATTTCAGCTCTCTTCACAATAGCAAAGAGCAGGAACCAACCCAAATGCTCCCCAACCAATGAGTGGATAGAGAAAATGTGGTACAACTTCCAATGGAGTTCTATGCAGCAGTAAAGAAAAATGACATCATGACCTTTGTAGGTAAATGGATGGAACTAGAAGACATTATGCTAAGTGAAGTAACACAGTCCCAGAAAAACAAATGACAAATGGTACCCAGAAAAACAAATGACAAATGGTATCCCTCATCTATGGATGCTAGCACCAAAAACCTAGTAGTAAGGCAAACTGAGCAATGTGTGTGTGCGTGTGTGTGTGTGTGTGTGTGTGTGTGTGTGTGTGTGTGTATTCTTTTACCTGAAAGCAACTGTACCCTGTACCGTTATAATGTGAATACCTTCATGGGATCTAGAATAAACCTACCACTTATTTTCAGACTTTGTAATTGTGGCATATGGAGGAAGGGTATATATGAATACTTTAGAGTAATATAAAATTAAAGGGGAAAAATGTGAATTTCAAAAATGGTTACCCTCATTTGTGGATGCTAACACCAAATCCCTAGTTGAAAGACAAGCTGAACAACATTATTTTTATATTTCTATTAATCTGAAAGCAACTGTTCTGTTAGAATGTGAATCTCTTAACGAGCTCTAGAATTGACCTACCACTTATTTTCAGACTCTGTAATTACTGTATATGGGTGGAAGGTACGTATTCATATCTTAGAGTAATATAAAATTAAAGGGGAAAATGTGAATGCTTAAACATATTTTGGAATTAACATACAGTTTATTCTCAGAGGTCATAATTTTTATACATATGTGATGGTTATATAGGCATATGTTGGAACAATACAAGGGGGAGGGAACAACAACAACATAAAGACTGGGCCAAAGAACTGACTAATACTGTTAAATTCTGCCCAAGACAACAAGCCTCTGCAATGAAAAACTATGGAAAGACTGAGAGAAAGATGCAAGACATGTATGGAAGAAGGCATGAACTGGGGTCGGGTGGGGGACAGGGAGAGGGGAATGTGTCTAACTTGGACTGAAAGATAATGTATGAAATACACAAATCATCAATAAAAGTATTTTAAAAAGAAAAGCACAACATAGTATGACTAGAACTATAAAGGATAAATGAGAATAATTTTTATTATTCACATCTTGCGCTGAAGATTGTTTCAAGTTGTAGTAAATGGGAAGAGTGACTCTCTTAACTAAGTTTAACTTTGAGGAAAGGGAGCTATTTTTAATGATTCTGAAAATCTTTTTTATCTGCAGAATGGAAAAGGAAAATGGTCTGCTTGACTTAAATAGTCATATTCAAAGATGAACTAACAAGCTCCAGGTGGACCTTCCTTTATATACCGCCTAGGTCTGAAAAACTCCACAAATAAGTAAATTTTAGAAATCAAATTAGATGCTCTCTTTTACTCTTTGTTACACATAAAGACAGGCTATCTTCATTTCGATCATTTGTAATTGGCAATGGCACACACCATCTTAGCTGTAAATTCCTCTAATTTCTGTCAAGTTCTTAATGGCAAACAAGCACGCCGAACCTTGAAATATATCCTTTTGAAACTACACATTATTATGACAGTATAAATAATTACTGCCAAATTCATCTGCTTTGTAAATCGATTTTTTGATGTATTTTTGAAAAGAAAAGTACATCTGCACTGAAAATCATTGACCCTGTTTTCTTATTCCAAGTAACTGCAAGCAGTTTCTTATTTTCTCTTTATGACTATTCTCATCTTCATTTCACATCAAATATTATGGCTTTTCCTGTTTTGACATGTAGTGGAATGTACATAATAATTTTAATTTACTTGTTCGAAATTTACTATGTCTTGGTAAAGCCAATTCAAGGGCTGTCTGAGTATAGCCAAACAAAAAGATATTCTCATGCAGTTAAGAGCCACTGCTGTACATTATTAACAGTCTATTCTTCATAGATGTATAATTTTAGACATCCTTTAAGACATTCATCTATAGTTCCACCATTTTGTACAATATTCATTTAAATGAGTTGAAGTGACAGTGATTTTGTCATTATTGTTTCTTAAATTGTATGAACTTTTTTGATAAAGCAAATGGACAGCTGGGTGATGCAATATGGGCAGAAACGGAGGGTCATTTCATCTTTTAGCAAAGGTTTTCTTTTTCTGCTACCTTCCTTTGCATTGACACCACATGTTCAGGGATCATTTTTCTCTACTTGTCTGGTTGGGAGAGGGATGAATCTTACTATGTAGACCAGGCAGGCCTCCAACTTCTAATACTCTTGCTTCTACTTCCTAAAGTGCTGAGGTGCCACCCTACATATCTTTTGTTTGCCTTTTATCTGTTTCTCACTCGGTTTCTAGATGGATTTTCAATTTTTAATTTTTTTTTTATTTTATGTGTCTGAGTATCTTGCCTGAATATATGTAAGTGAACCATGTGTATGAAGTACCCATAGAGGCCAGAAGAGGGCACTGGATCCCCTGGAAATAGAGTTATAAATGGTTGTTAGCCACCATGTGGATCCAGGGAAACATACCCTGGTCCAGTGCTCTTAACATCATAAAAATTCATTAATATTTTTACTTAAAAAGAATAGTGTAGCCTTATTGGTAGTCCCCAGATCTTCATTCTCTTTGATTTTACCCTGTAAATAATATACTTTATTTTTCAGTTTTCAAATAATGATCCCCAGAAGGAAATGTGAGCACCATTGTGAGATCTGGCATATTAAGCTTTATAAACTACGGACTCTTCGGCTGATGATTATAAAGGCAGAGCCCTGCAACAATCAATGGGACTTATGCAGAGGTTGACCCCACAGTACTTACTGATCATCACACCCAGGCCAAATACAAAATGGAGCCTGTGCCCTCTATGTGCTTATAATCAAGATAGCAATTTAATACTTATTCCTACAAAACAATTACAATATAATAAGATTCTTTATTTTCTAAAGATTAGTATAACACAGTTGCAACTAGAAAGACTAGGATAATATATAAAAGCAAGATTTAAAAAGAAAAATTCAGTAAAACTTCACAGCAAAGCTGCTAGTAGAGCAGACTTTGAGGACTTGAGGACAAACGGCAACTTGCTAACCATAAAGTAGAAGGGGAGATGGGAAGGGTATTGAGAACAAAAGAACCATGTCTTCTGAGACTGAAAGAGAGTGAGATGATAGTGCACTGGAGAAGCTATGTGAAGTGTTACCAGCAGGAGTTATGTTTCTCAAGTGCTTCACATGCACAGACTCATTTACTCCTTCTGGCAATCCTTTCAGTAGGAATTTTGAATGCCACCATTTTATTTATGAGAAACTAAAGCCAAGGGAGCTTCAAGACTATTCAAGGGCACACAGATGGTAATTGGGGCAAGATTTGAGTCAAGATGGTCAGAGTTCTTGAGCTGACAAGAGCATAATGGAAACAAAGAGAGACATAAATGTAGATATTTGACAAGTGACGCCCAATCAGGAAAGGCATGCATGTGAATTATGTGTGGGTACCCCGGTTTGCTTCTGCTGGTGAAGGGACATTGAAGGGCATTGAACAAAAGAGCAATAAGAACAAAGCTAGATATCAGACAAGCACCCAAGAAGCCATAGGAACGAAAACCTACCACTGAGCAGTACTGGGACAGAGAGAAGAGAACAGGAGAGAAGAGTTGTGGCACATCAACAACATGTGTTTGGCCTAGGAAAATTATGGGAATCAAAAGCAGATAAAAAGTATACTTGGCAACTTCCCCAAAAGAATTCCTGATTTTTGTTGAGCATCCATAAAAAGCTATGGATTTTGGCCGGGCGTGATAGCACACACCTTTAATCCTAGCACCCGGGAGGCAGAGGCAGGCGGATCTTTGTGAGTTCAAGGCCAGCCTGGTCTACAGAGTGAGTTCCAGGTCAGCTGGGGCTACAGGGAGACCCTGTCTTGAAAAGACCAAAATAAAATAAAATAAAATAAATTTTAAAAAAATCTATGGATTTTGGAACATTTTAGATTTAGGGTTTTTAGATTAGACATAGCCAACTGGTAAAACCTATGCAAATATTGCCAAATATAAATAAGTCTAAAATCTGAAATGTTTTCTCGTCCCAACTAAACTAGTTCAGAGCAAATAGGCGCTCAAGGAATTGAATGGGAAAGTAAAGGAGAAATGGTTATGTGTGAACTTAGGGCAGGTACAGACATGATAGTAATCAGGGACCTGACATTCATGATCAAGACTTCTTCTATAACTCTTTCTCCATGTCATCTTGTTTCTGGTTTTTTTTTTTTTTAATTAATTAATAATACAATTCATTTACTTAATTATTTTGAGGTTTTTTGTTTTTTTTTTTTGGTCTTTTTGAGGCAGGATCTCCCTTTAGATTCAGCTGGCCTGGAACTCACTATGTAGACCAGGCTGGCCTTGAACTCACAGAGTTCTGCCTGCCTCTGCCTCCCGAGTGCTGGATTCAAGGTGTGCACCACCATGCCTCACCTTGTTTTGGTTTCTTATGAACTGCTTATCGTCTATTACTGCTTGTCTGTTACAATAAAGATTATACTTAGTGGTTTGCTCTTAAATTCTGCAATTCTATTCAGAATCCTACTATGGATTAACTTGAAATTTCTTTAAAATATTATAAACTGTTATTTACCCAATTACCAAATCTAAAAATGAAAAATAATTTTACTCTCAGATGAAATATGAGAAATTCAGCCCGCTTTCTCTCAACTACCTTTTTCTAGGTCTTGGTGTAAACCATAGGATCTGCATTTTAAATTGTTTTGGTGGTACCATTCACTTTTTTGAAATGTTCCAGGTTTCAATTGATATGTATAGGGATATGTGTATCTAGAAAATTTAATTATTTATTTTTTTGGTCTTTTCGAGACAGGGTCTCCCTGTAGCTCCAGCTGTCCTGGAACTCACTCTGTAGACCAGGCTGGCCTTGAACTCACAAAGATCCGCCTGACTCTGCCTCCCGGGTGCTAGGATTAAAGGCGTGTACCACACGCCCGGCTCTTAGAAAATTTATTTTAATGACCAATATTGCTCCATTTATTTACAAGGTGCCTCCTTGAGTTCTTTTCATTTTTTTTCCCTTCATGTACTGGACTAATTTATTAAAGTAATACATTACTTTGAATAATTTACTAAAGAAGTTATATTTTCAGTTTTCTTGAAGATTTAAAAGCATTTCTGATGACCCATGTACAAAAAAAGCAACTGTTTACCTTCAGAGCATCGAGCATTTTATGTCTCCCTACAATCCCTGCAGTCATAGTTTGCTGATTCTTAGGTCATTGGTTCTGCTGCTGTGGTGGAGTTTGATGCACTCCTTTGTGTCTGTCTTACTTTGATGTTTGCTGGAGTCTTTTATATATCATTTTAAATCCTTACCAAGGTATAGTTAATGATCTCTTCATATATTTTGCTTGGAACAATTAATTCTCTTGATTTCCAGATACATTTTTCCCCTTTTTCAGTTTAGGGAAAGGAGTTTTTAGGAGCTAAAACTGTACCTTAAT
Source organism: Rhizomys pruinosus (assembly GCA_009823505.1). Taxonomy (NCBI): domain Eukaryota; kingdom Metazoa; phylum Chordata; class Mammalia; order Rodentia; family Spalacidae; genus Rhizomys; species Rhizomys pruinosus. The sequence continues at coordinate 814,617 of VZQC01002336.1, forward strand.
GGTATAAGCATATGATTAGTGTTCCAGGTCTTGAGGAAAAGAAAGAGAAGGGATGAAAGATAATCACTGATTTTCTTTATTTCCCTTTGTTCAGCTCTGCTTCTATCCATTGCTTTCTTCATTGTTTCAATGTTTGTAGCGAAGTGTTTCTGAAGATAATTCTCTGGTTTCCTATCATGTTTTCTCTACTGTCTAATCTCCTATCTTAAATTTCTTAGGATTTAACACAAGACTTTCCTTATTTTGGTCTGTTTGCTTTTCAAAATGGTCTGTTCTTGCTGGGACCATAATATATTTTATTGTGATCATAATATAATGAGTTTCAGAGGACACACAAATGCCAATTTTTTCTTTCTCAAATTTTTATTGAGCTTTTGTGCATTTCATACAATATTTCTTAATCAAGTTTATGCCTGTTCCCCCATCCATGCCCCCCTTTCTCCCAGAACTCATGGATTCTGCCAAATTTTAATCTAATAAATCACTTTTAGATTCTGGGTGGTTTTTTTAGATTTCATTTCTAGATTCATGCAACTTTACAAAGAGGTCCCTAAAACGGTCCGAGTGCTTGTGTGTTGTGGTTCACAAATCCCATAGGCTCTGTCATAGATGGTGTGTGTGTGTGTGTGTGTGTGTGTGTGTGTGTGTGTATGTACATTGAGAGTGGTTAAAGAAAGGAAGGATTCAATCATATCTGGCCTAAATAAATGCACCAAGACAATAGGAAAAGAAAATACTTGACAGTAGATTGAGCCTGCTAGACTTTGTAACCTCAGTAAAAATTAATTTTAAGTCCAAAAAACATGATGAGAACTTGTTTGGGTCGACTTGTTTTAAACACACCATGGTTAAAGTCTATTTAATGAACCCTAGCAGGTAATATAGTAGTTTAAAAAGTAATAGAAGAGGGGCTGTAGAGATGGCTCAACGGTTAAGAGCAACGACTGCTCTTGCAGAGGACCCAGGTTCAATTCCCAGCACCCACATGGCGGCTAAGAATCATCTTTAACTCCAGTTCCAGGGGAATCTGACACCCTCTTCTGACCTCCACAGCTTTGCATGACACGGGTGCACCTACCTACATGCAGACAGTACACTTATACACATAAAAAAATAAAAAAATAGATGAAATCCATATGCTGATAAGTTTCCTCTCTAAAGTATACATGATTCCACATCAAAAATTAAAAGAAACAAAAAATAAAGGAAACATGCTTATCTATTAAGTGTTTTATATTTCTACTTGTAAAATCATTAAAGGAAAGGGTTGGTAAGACGGCTCAGCAGGTAAAGGCACTTGTGCAAGCCTACCAACCTCAGTTTGATCCTCAGATCCCTTGGTAGAAGGAGAGAAACAACTCATGAAAGTTGTCTTCTAACCTACACACACACACACACACACACACACACACACATACGCACACACGCACACCATACATAAACAATAATATTTTAAAAAATTAAAACATAAAGGAATATAAGAGTACCAGTAACTTAAGATCAAACAAAATGGGGGAGCTAATCCACAGTCATAGCCTTAACTTCCCTCCCACTTCAGGGCCCAGCCTTATTTGCAGAGTGAGCAGCTTTGACAAGTGCTGCCCCACAGTTCTTCCTAGACCATGGGATCGCCCCTCAGAGGCTCCAGTTTGCCGAGTCAATCTGCTGTAGCAGTGACTAGCTACAGCTGTATTACTTTATCCCACACCTACTGCAGAGGCAAATCAAAGCTGCATAGAGGCAGCAGGAGTACTTTCCTGAGCATGTGGCAGGGAGACGGGGTATTCAACTTTGCCTACAGCCAGCTCCAATCTTCTGTAAGATATCCCATCAGCCCCCTCAACATTTCATTCTCCTTGTATCTGTGCCCTTTCCTGTGTGTACTGTCTCAACTTCTGAAGTGGCCAGATTTCCTCCCTCACCTTGACAGTGGGGCTGGTCATGGGATTTGTTTGGGCAAACGAAAAAATGTAGAAGCCAAAGTGTGCTAGTTTTGAGTCTAGGCTCCAAGAAAGCTTCTGAATTTCTCATTACCTGACTGTTCTGCCACCACTACAAGAATACATGTCTAGGTTAGCCTGCTGCTCCTCAGAGGAGAAAGACAGTAGATGTATTCGCCGGTCCTGGCTGCAGCCATCTTGAGTCATAAGTACCATGACCACCTCTGAGCAACCCTAGTCTGTTTTCCCTATATAGTTTGCCAGCATACTAGAACTATAAATAGACAAAATCATTAGAGTGCTGTGAGGAGCTTTATGACCCAGACTGGAGCTCCACAAACATGCCTAACGCCCAAGACATGAGCCTGAGACAAACCAGAAACATTCTGGTTTGGGTAAAGTCAGTTTTGCCCTGACCATTATATAAGTCCCCTCCTTATATCTCATAACGCAGGTGTCTACCTGCCATGTAGCTGATTAAAACATCCTCCTGGATACAAGTCCCCCAGTAAGCTGTACTTGGCAAGCCTGGCTCTGTCTGCCCCTTTCTTTGGTCTCATGGTACCTTGCAGCTGGTTCTCTTATACTTGGGAACATATGGATCAGAGTGACCCTTGTTGTGCCCAAGCTCAAACCACCTGACTCCTAGCCAACCCACAGATCTATAAACTAAAGAAATGCTTATTTGGTACAACACTATGAAAGATGATTTGAATCTCCTATATCCCGCTCTCTTTGTATTCTTCATCTACAGGTCAGCAAGAGGCACCTTCATATTCCATGTGAAGCCGGGCCTCAGGAAGTTGGGCAGCTGGGCTATGGCACATGACACTCCCAGCAGAACTGCTCTAACTAGACAGCATCCTGATGAGAACCTATTGTTATCTTCAAAGGACTATGATCAGAAATAGCCAGTTGGAGCTTATTTGTAGATTCATCCGGTGGGAAAGCTACTATGTATACCACTTGCCTACCAGAGGGTCTTCTCTGTGAATGGTCAGAAGAAAATGTTTTGCTTGGATTCTGCATTTGGGTTCCTTCTCCTCAGCCACTGGCTTATTGCTGCTTTACAAACCATGGGCATCCTGTAAACTATCTCCATCTCTTATTTCACAATAACTCTGAAGAAACCCAGGGCCCAGACTACATGGCTCATTGATAGTAAACACCAATGACTTTAGAGTCTGTAAATATACTCCATGTCAGCCTCATTTCAGGATCCACCATTGTTTCTTTCCTACCTTCATTTTTTTCTTTTTAATTTATTATTGGTATGTCTGTGAGTATGGTGTTTTTTTATTTTAAAATTCTTTTTAACCATGTACATGTGTATGGATCTGTGCACATGAGCAAGAGGAGTTTGATCTCCCTGGAGCTAGAGTTACAAGCAATTTTGAGCTCCCTGATGTAAGATGCTGGCAACCAAATTCAGGTCCTCTGCAAGATCAGCATGTGATCTTGACCACTGACCCATCTCTCCATCCCAATATGTATATTTTATGATGTAGCATTATTTGTTAGATACTTTAAGTTTTTAAAACAAGGCAAAATAGTAGCTGGAGAAATGGCTCTGTGGTCAAGACCACTTGCTGCTCTTGAAGAGAACTGAGGTTCAATTCCCAACACGTAAATGATAGTTGTGACTCACAACTATCTGTAACTCAGTTCTAGCGAATGTGACATACTCTTCTGGCCTCCATGGGCACTAGGAACACATGTGGTGAGCAACCATACACGAAGGCAAATGTTCATGCACATTGGAAAGGGGGAATCCAATGGAGCCAATGCCATGGGTATTTCCTAGCTTGGGACTTAGCATATAGTTAATTCGCTGAATAGGTCCAGTAACCTCACATTTAAGAGATGAAGAACCCAAGGCACTACAAATGAAGAACGTGAATGAACTGTCAACTTCAGCTACCTTGAATCTAAATCTTAATGTATAATGGAATTGCTGAACTGCATGGCTCCAAATTTACGCCCACAACCCTCCTTTTCTCAGTTTCCTTATCTGCAAAATAGGTTACAATAATACCAATTTGGGGGGGGTACTGTGTAGAATGAATAAAACAATATGTACAAACATTTCTTGAAGTGTTTGTCACAGTAAAGAGCTAGCCATTCTTTTTTTTTACTTTTTAATTTATTATTTTTTTATGTGTATGAGTGTACTGTCTGCATGTAGGTAGGTGCACCCGTGCCATGCAATGCTGCGGAGGTCAGAAGAGGGTGTTGGATTCCCCTGGAACTGGAGTTAAAGATGGTTCCCAGCTGCCATGTGGGTGCTGGGAATCAAACCTGGGTTCTCTGCAAGAGCAGTCGGTGCTCCCAACCACTGAGCTATCTCTGTAGCCCAAGAGCTAGCTATTCTTATCAGTGTTAGTTATCATTAGTAGTATGTGATAGAATGGATTACCTTTCAAGAAATGCCAAAATAAAGCTAGGCATGGTGATGCATACCTGTAATTACAGCATTGAGGAGGCCGAGAGAGAAGGATTCAAAAATGAAAAAGGCCATTATATGTCTAGGAATGTTCTATTAATGGGATCATGACTGGGGCTAGAGAGATGGCTAAGTGGGTAGAAGCACTTGATTTGCAAGCTTGCAGGACTGAGTTAGAGCCTCCTACACCCATGTAAGAACCTGGACATGGCTGCACATGCCTGTTAACCCCAACATTGGGGATTAGAAACAGGAAAATCCCAAGAGCTCACAGGCTGGCCAGCCTAGCCAAAATGATGAGCTTCTGGTTCAGCAAGAGACTGTCTCAAGACAATAAGGCAGATAGAGATAAGGGAAGAACACTCAATATCCTGTTTTGGCCTCTGCATGCATACATACTGGTACACACCTACAAACTCACATGAGTACCATCCCCCAATTATAATAGGATCATATCTGTTGAGTAGAAACAGAATTTAAACATACCACCAGAGAATGCTCCCTTCAAAATGGTGTGGATAAAGAGTAATCCAGATAGGGAAGTCTAAAACTAATACTACCAGACCACAGATGAGGCCAGCACTTCCCAAAGACAGCATACTCACATCTGAACAGCTCTCCCTCATGATAGGATCTACCATGAATGAATCATAAACTTCTATGGCTCAGTACCACACTGTGAGGCACACCTTCCACACCAGTACATTTGGCTCCGAATTTACTTGAATAAAATTCACCCAGACGAATCCTGCCCTAAGGTGGCCAAATGCTATTACCCTCCTGCTTTAAGAAGCCTCGTATTTACACTCTCAATTTTACATCATAATTATCCATCTGAGGAATGAAAAATTAGCATTTACTTACTGGTCTAGTTTTTAAAAGCAGCAGTTGGAATCTAATTAAACAAGAAGCCTGGGTGGCACTAAGTGGTTCATTTGTTAGCAACTATGTGGCTAAGCTGCCTTGCTTTTGATCTCAAAAACTTCATTTAGATAAAAAGACCATTGGCACATTGTAATTTGGGATAAAATTGTAGTTTCACTGTTAATGATTTGCTCAAGAATATAACCATGGAAAAAAGAAATAAAATAAACATGATATAAATGTATATGTATATATACAACCTAGAAAAAGAGCTGATCCTTTTTCCACTCTTTAGAAACACAAGAAAAAAAAATGTATCTGTTTTGGCACAACATTATATGGGTTATTTATTTTAAAATGCCAAGAATTTTTTTTCTAGTATCCCATAAAACTCAAGGTTATAAGAATGGACAGTCTTCAAAAATAGAAACGCCTGAGAGTGATTAAGACTTTAAGTAGTGGAACTGATTTTAACTAGGCCTATATGATCACTACAAAACCCACTTCAGCATCTATGCTAATAATACTGTGCCGGTCCCTAATAATAATATCTAAACAGTGTTTTACCCAATGTAATTTTTGAGATTCTTATGGCATGGCACAGAGATTGTGTGTGGCAAAATGGTAGGATAAGCAGCAATTCAAACTCCTTAGGTGAGCTTGCAAGAAAAGAGAAACCTCCCCAGATACCAAGGCAAGCAGGGATCTGACAGCCAGAAAGGAAGATGCAAGTTAACAGGTAGCAGCTAGAAACAGTTGGGGACCAAACCCTGTAGTAATAAGAGCTTGGGTTTCAGTGCTCACTCAGACATATGAGACAAACCTTTGGCCATGGACAAGAGCAATTTGGAATTCCTACTCCTGAAATCTGTACAGAAATCTAGAACTGTAAAAGGCTGCAACTGAAGTCAAAGAAGGCTTAGAAGAATTAGTAGACTCGACCCATTAGTCAAGAAACATGATAAGGCTTTTCAGCTGAGTCTCTGCATGTAAAAAAGATGTGTGTATATATGTATATGTATAGGTTTTATATAAATATATTTATATGGCTTTTATATAAATACATAATCTGTGGGGCTGGAGAGATGGCTTAGTGGTTGAGTACTGGCTGCTTTTGCAGAGGACCCAGGTTCAGTTCCCACCACCCATATGGCAGCTATCAACCACTATAATTTCAGCTCTAGGGGATTGCTGCCCTCTTCTGTTCTCTGCAGGCATTGTGTGACATGGGTGCACTTACATGCAGGCAAAACACACATATAAAATAAAAATAATAAATTAATTAATTAAAATAGATAATCTGCTATAACTCAAAGCCATTATTTTGTCTATTCAGAATGTGGAGGGCAAATTTATTTTACTCACTACTATGTAAAGCTTTGTGGCAATAAACAATAAAATTAAGATGAATTTTGAACAGTGTATAAGCCAGCTTAGGGGACAAAAAGAAAGCCACTCTAAAAGTTCTTCTGGATACTTAAAAATGTAAATGTAGTTGACTTTGAGGAAATGTAGGATTTGGATAGCCTCAAAGTATCTCTCTCAATGTATTTATTAGCTACAAAGGGAATGATAGGAAAGGTAGTAATTTGACAATAGAGAAAATTGGTACTACCTTAATCAACTGCTGCTTATCACCAGCAGTTAAGATATACTGACACCAGGGTGTCTTGTATCACATATTAAGAAGGATAAAACAACACTTATTTGGTATAATCTTAGTCCAACCATGAGAAAATATCAGACAACTCTAAATGAGGGACACTGGAGTCAAGGTCATAAAAGAAGGGAAGGCCCAAAAGTTACAGCCTGCAGAATGCTCATCATAAACAATGACTAAATGCAGACTGGGATCCTGGAAAGGATCTTGGAACAGAAAAAAAGGACCTTAGTGGAAAAGAAAAATCAGGGAACTTCAAATAAGGCTTTTGGTTTACAGTATTATCCCAAAGTTAATTTCCTTGTTTTGATTATTATGCCATGGGTAAGACATTAATAATAGGGGAAGTTGGGGGAAGGGTATATGGGAATTCTCTGTACTATTTTGAAAACATTTCTGTAAGTCTACAATTAGTTCAAAATAAAAGGTCTTTAAAAAAGTATTCTTGAAGAGTCAACCCAAGCAACAAAAAACAGCACAGTGGAAGAAGAAAGTAGTTTCAGATGAGCTCATAGAACATAAAAGGAAACAAATCTCCATGAGTAAGAATCAGCAGATATACCAGGTGCACTAGTATCCCCTGAGTTGAGGCCAACAGAAGAAAAATCATTGATAATCCAAAACATTATGCTTAAGCTTATTTAAGAGATAAAATAGAGAAGCCATTAGAAAGGCTTGAGGTACCACAGAAAAGAACAGAAACATACACGGAGAGATGATGGTAACAGATGGATGTATGGATGTATGGATGTATGGATGTATGGATGTATGGATGGCACTTATGTAACTAGAAAATATAGTCAGTCAGTCAGTCGGTGAACTATAGTAAAGATTTTAGTAAAATTCCAAGGCAGCACAGAAAGAAAAAATAAATGAATACATGATGAAAAATGGGTCAAGATGACAAAAGAGTGACAGTTTGAGAAGCTGAACAAAATAAACGAGAAGCTATTTGAAGAAACATATGATATGGCTTAGAATAATCCTCAAACCCAAGAATTAAAAATAATACCAAGCATGGTAGCACAAGTCTTTAATCCAAGCACTTAGGAGGCAGAGGCAGGCAGATCTCTGTGAGATCCAGGCCAAGCTAGTCTACATAGCAAGTAATAGGACAGCCAGAACTACATAAGGAGACCCTGTCTAAAGAAATTATAAATAACAAAAAAGTTAGTAGTCTCAAGTTATGTTTTAATTGAATTGCATACAGCTAAAGTTGGAAAAAGGCAACCAGAGAAAGAAGGGATATGACTACAAAGGACCAATTATATTAACAAGAGATATACCAACCTTCACAATGGAAGATGGATGATAATACTACTGTGGAAAACAGTGTGGAGAACCCTTAAAAGACTCAAAATGAGCCTACCACCTGACCCAGCCATACCACTCCTACCGCAAAGATACATGCACAACTATGTTTATTGCAGTTCTCTTCACAATAGCAAAGAGCTGGAACCAACCCAAATGCCCCTCAACTGATGACTGGATAACAAAAATGTGGTACAACTACACAATGGAGTTCTATGCAGTGGTAAAGAAAGATGACATCATGAAATTTGCAGGTAAACGGATGGAACTCAAAGCCATTATGCTAAGTGAAGTAACATAGTCCCAGAAAAACAAAAGGCAAATGGTTTCCTTCATTTGTGGATGCTAACACCAAATCCCTAGTTGGCAGGCAAACTGAGCAACTTTATTATTATATTTCATTGTATCTGAAAGCAACTGTGCTACTATGATATGAATCTCTTAATGGGCTCTAGAATTGACCTACCACTTGTAGTCACACATTGTAATTACCATATATGAGTGGAAAATATGTATTCATATTCTAAAAAAAAGATTGTAAAGTTATACTTCTTTTTAGGTAAACTGCAACTTTACTGTTAAAATGTGAATCTCTAAATGTGTTTTGGAATTAACCTATAGTTTATTTTCAGATTTTGTAATGTTGATTTATGTGTGGCATGAGTATATGCATATTTAGGAATAATATAAAATTAAAGGGAACAAAAAAAGAGAGAGAAAAACCTATTCAAAGAACTGACCAAAACAGTAAACTTGTGCATCAAAAAGGTTATAAAAGACTGAGAAAAAGATGCAAGACAGGACTTAACATGTATGACAGAGTCCATGAGCTCTGGTGGGGGGAGCATGAGGGGTGGGCATGGATGGGGGAATGAGTCTAAATTTGATTAAGAAATGTTGTATGAAATGTGCTCAATAAAAATTTAAAAAAAGAAATAAGGTCATCTAGGTTTTAGAAAAAAAATTAAAACACAAGTCTAGCATACATTCAACCTGTTATTTTAGAACTAAGGGCAGGAACCAAGAAGTATATTTCATTTCATAAGCCATGCTGAAAAAAAATTCATCAGCTTCAAAAATAAATAGTTCTCTCAGAATATGGAAATTATGTGGAGTGATATATTAATGTGGCTTTCAAGATATGGAAATGTGTTGCACACGCCTTTAATCCTAGCACTTGGGAGGCAGAGGCAGGTGGATCTTTCTGAGTTCAAGGCTAGCCTGGTCTACAGAGTGAGTTCCAGGACAGCTGGGGCTATAGGGAGACCCTGTCTTGAAAAGAACAACAACAACAAAAAGATACATTAAACAAGTTTATTGGGGAAAAAAAGAAAAAGAAAGTGAATGAATTTTCAAGGGGGGGTGTAGACAGTGAGATTAATTATTTTTTATTTGTTGCCTAGGATTTTAATTGTGTCCTTGGACAGATGTTTCATGAACAGTATCAAGAAACATGCAGCTTTCTAAGGTACACATTTCTTATAATAAATTCTTACAGTTAGAGGAGAAAAAAAGATCAAAGGAAACCAACTGTAAATATAGAATTACCCACTTAAAGTTCAAAAGAAAGAAAAGTTACATATTTTAGAAAATAAGGGATCTCAATAAATATGAAGAATCAGTATCATGAAAATCAAGAATCAAAAGAAAGCTAATCTCATATACATTTAGAAATTTAAAAAACACTTTCATTGGTCAAAATACTAGAGCATGCTTATGACAAACGTTTAACATAGGAAAGTTGATACAGTACTTCAAAACCAAATTAAAGCCTTAAGTTATTCCTTAGAAAAGGTTGAAAATCAATAAAACTAATATCCAAGTTGGGCGTGATGGCACATGCCTATAATTCCAATATTCTGGAGGCTGAGACAGGAGGACCATCAAGAGTTCCCCACCAGCCTGGACTAAGAATGAGCTATTGTCTCAAAACAAAAAAAGCAGCAACAATAAAATCTCGACATACAAATATATCCACTCACTGTTACAAAACAGAATAGTATAAAGACAAAATAAAATCAAGAATAGCAATTAATGAAATAGAAAAGTATTAAAAGAAGAGGAATAAGCTGAAATCTGGTACTTCTACAAAACCAGTAAACAATTGTAAAGAATTGATTTAAAAACAAGAAGCATAAATCAATAGTAACAAGGTTTAAAATGTGGTAAAAATCGTGCTGGAGAGATAGCCTAGCAGTTAAGAGTGCCAACTGCTCTTGCAAAGGAACCGGGTTCGAACCCCAGCACCCACATGGCGGCTGAGAACCGTCTTTAACTCCAGTTCTAGGGGAATCCAACACCTTCTTCTGACTTCCGTGGCATTGCATGACACGGGTGCACAAACCTACATGCAGACAGTACATTCATACACATAAAAAAATAAATAAAATTAAAAAAGAAAAAAACGTGGTAAAATTTTAAGATTAGAATAAATGGAAGTTTCTAGAAGCTATCAGCACAAGAAGAAATAGAAAGCTGCAATAATATGTGACACCATTAGAGAAAGTGAATCATCCACTAATATAATAAAGCTCCATACAAGTTTGACAGGCTTCTTAGCTAAAGAACTGACAAGTATCTAATGTATACAAACTGCTCTAAGAAACCCAGGGTGGATTTTCTGAAACTCATTTCACCAGGATATTATAAAGCACTGTTAGTTATTTGAAGTAGACAAAAGCTATGTAAGAGAGCAAAAGCACAGGCCTATCTCCTTTATGAGCAAAGATACGAAAATCCTACATAAAATCTACATCTAACCAAAAAGCCATAAGACATGCACTCAACAGTGAAATACTGTACATTTCCCTTTTAAAAAATATTTAATTCTTTTATTATTTTTACTTTATGTGTATGAGTGTATTGACTGCATATATATAGGTGCATCTGTGTTGGGCAGTGCATGTGGAGGTCAGAAGAGGATGTCAGATCCCCCGAACTGGAGTTACAGAAGGTTATTAGCCACCAAGTAGATGTTGGGATTCGAACCCTGGTCCTTTGTGCAAAAGCAATCAGTGCTCTTGGTCAGTGAGCCATCTCTATTGACCCAAATATCCCTTTTGAAATTTGGCACTAGCCAATATAATAAGAGAAATACAAAAAAAGTAAACATTAGAAAGAAGCAAGTCTGTTTTTATAGTTTATATGATGTTTCAAATTAAAAGCTAAGATTATCTATAGACTCTGAGAACTCAAAAGAAAATGAGACCAATATAAAAAAAATGTTAAAAATAGCATTTGAGAATGCCAGCAAGAATGAACTAGAAAATGTAACTTTAAAATTAATAATAGTACCACAACTATGAAATAGAGATATACTATATTCATACATGAGAAGTCTCTATTTCATAGCAACCAAAATTCTGTTCTCAGATTAATCTATAAATTCGATACAATTCATAATAATTAAATCAAGCTTTTATAGACATATAAAAGGTGTTCATAAAATTGATAGGGAAAATAAAAATTTAAAAAAAAACTTGAAGAAAAATGACCTTGATTTATATCACTGTAACTCGTTATACTATGATAAGAAATTGCCCAGCTTGGTGGCACTCTCCAAAAACTTGGGAGACAGACAGGAAGAAGATCTCAGATAGTTCAAGGCCAGCCTGGTCTACATAGTGAGTTCCAGGCCAGATGGGTCTTCAGAGAGATCCTGTCAAAGACAAACAAAAACAAAAACAAAAAACCCCACAAAAACACCAGAATAAATTAAAATAGACATATTCTGAGAAGAGATAGTAGAGAAGTTGAACAAAAAGAAATTAAGGTCTCCTTTCCTAAGACCATTTTTGATTTTTAAAAATAAAAATTTATATTTAAGCTTACTTTCAGTAAGTTACAATCATTGGTGTTCAGTTCTATGACTATGATGGAAAATACATCTAAAAATCACAAAAATCCTCATCTTACCTGCTTCAATTTGGGTCAAGAGAAGAGTGTTTCCTACTATTCTTCCTGGTGGGAAGTCCAAGATTTTTTTTTAATATTCTGCATTGTAATTAGATATACAACAAGAGGGGATCTTTTCATGACAATGACTTCCAAGTACAGCACAAGATTTTACTACCCCTGCAAATAAAGAACTGGGACTCCATGACTTTGAGAAACTAAATAAAGGATAGCAAGTTGTCATTCCAAATAATCAAAAAATAAATATTTAATTTTAGGACTACATTATTTTGGCATTTTAATTTTCTGGAATGTATTGATGCATACTGTGCCAATTAATCTTGCTAGTAAATGAATCACTCTAAAAATCTCAAGAAACTGCATATGGAAATTGTAAAAAAAACTATAAGAGAAATATAAAAAATAATTTTCATATTCTTTTACAAGGAGAACTTATCATTTCAACAGTTAACTCTATTTAATGCAGTAAGAACATTGCCACTAATAAGAATTTGTAACTATGAAATGGAAGGATTTGGAAATTATATTTTAAAGCTCTAAAATTATGTTCTATTTAATATAAAATAGTCTGTCCCATCATGTAAGAATTTCAAATAAACATTGTAAGAATGTAAGGTAAATAACAATCCCTACCTCACACTATACACAAAATAATTTGAGATGACTCATTCACTTAAAAGTGAAAGTTGAAATAACAAACCTATTTAAGGAATGTATATGAGAATATCTTGGAAGCTTTGAAGTAGTTGAAGGTTTCTGAGACAGATTGCAGAAAGCAATCACCATAAAATAGAAAAGATCAATGATTTGAACTTGGCAACATAAAAACAGTGAAATCATTTTTTAAAAGGGTCTGAAAGGGGTTGGTAAGTTTTCTTTTGTTCTTTTGCTAGCTTGAGTTTTTGCTAATTTTTATGAGACAAGGTATCATATAACCCAGGCTGGCTTCAAACTTCATGTAAAGTCAAAATGTATTTGAACTTCTGATCTTCCTGCCTCCACCTAACGAGTGCTGGGATTACAGGCCTGAATCATCATGCCTGGCTATCTGGAATAATTTTTGTGCATGGAAATCAAAGCACAAAATTAAACAGAGACCAGAAAAATGGCTCAGCAAGCAGAGGTAATTGCCACCATGTCTGACGACACAAGTTTATTCATTCCCCAGAGGAGAAAACCAACTCCCACAAGTTGTCCTCTGACCTACACACACATGCTGAGATACAGGTACCTGCATACATATGCATAGACACACACCACATACACACACCGGATAAATAAATAAAATGTAATTTAAATTTTTAAAGAGCAAATTACTGATATACTAAATAGTATAAATGAATGAAAATACTACTGCTGGAATAAGCCATAAAAGTGTATATGTCATATAATTCCATTTACATGAAATTCTGGAATAACAAAAATATCTATAGAGAAAATTTAAAAACAGTGGATGCCTTCTGAATGGCATATGTGGATAGGAACTGACTGGGATGAGGCATAAAGAAATTTCTACAGTAGTGATAATGTTCTATGTTTTAATAGGGAGTTGGGTAGTTTCAGGTATATGCATTTGGCAAAACTCAGCAAATGTACGTTTAACATCTGTACATTTTATCAAACAAATTTTAAATCAAAACTATAAAAATAAGCATACATAGAGAAAAGTAATCAATATTTGATTTTTAAAGAGACCAATATTAAAATGAATTAAGAGGAATAGACAGTAATAAACTGGCCCCTCAGTTCTTGTCATTATAACCGTAGATTAGTGCATCTCTCAACATTCATTAGAGAAGCTTTTTTTACAGTAAATGGTGATTCGTGCAGAAACCCACACTAGTCAACATGCCAAAAATAAGAGACTGTAACAAATAGAGCATGTAATAACATGCTCTAAATGGGACATCTATAGCACATTCCCTCCCCCCCCCAAGGCTCAGGGCTCATCTGCAGTGAAATGGCATTTGGCAGACACGGCAGTGTAGTTGCACACACAAACTCATAGCAGCTGGGACTGCATACAAAAGACTTGCACAAGATCAAGCCAGCCAAAATCCCAGCATGGGAGAGGAGCTCATGAAATGTTACCCCTAGCTCAGGAGCTATCTGCAACTGATGGCTGCTGGGGGGCAGAGTCAGTTTTCTTCAAGGAGAAGCTACACATACTCCGGTAGATGGTCTTAGACCCATGTACATACAGACAGCAGGAACTTTATTTACTTATCTATTTATACATCTATTTATTTATTTAGAGAGAATGAAGTTAGAAGGGAAAAGTAGTAAGAGATAAGCGAGGAAATGGAGGAGAGAGAATGGGGGATAGATTTGATCAAAATACATATATGAATAGTAAACAAAATATTTAAAAATAAAACAAAATGAATGATGATAATGGGGGAAATAAATAAATGGAGAGATGTGTTAAGTTAAAAAATAATGGGTAAGATTTGGGTATTAATTAGATAAGCATTTTTTTTTTTGGTTGTTTCAAGACAGGGTCTCCCTGTAGCCCCAGCTAGCCTGGAACTCACTTTGTAGACCAGGCTGGCCTTAAGCATTTAAAAACTAGAAAAAATATCTGATCTGAAAATTTAACTTTAAAGATCTAGAACTGCATAATCATGCTCACATAAGTCTATCCTGTAGCACTTGTGTACATTTTTGTTGAACTGGTAGATGAGGACAGGTGTAAAAATACATCTTCTTTTGTAACCCAGAACTCAATGTTCATTATCAGTTTTGATCCATATAAGAAGGACTATGAACCCCAAGACAGCTCAAAGTGATGGTAGTACTAATAGTGAGATTGCTTCTAAGAATAATGAACTGGTAATTTAAAAGAAAAAAACCCTCTTTCCTATAATATAAAAATTTAAATGAAGTAACAAGATTATCTGAGTCTCAATAATTACAGGACAGTACAGAAGTACTTCCACCTGACTCTATGACTCAGAGACCCTTGACTTTTGCCCAGAATATTCTGTCAGTATCTACTATTAGTACTTTCTGGAAACTAAGCAAGAAGCAATCCTCTGTATTTTAATTCTGTGACACTACAGAATTGTTAACTACAGCACTATTTAGACAGTCCTGAGTGAAACACTAAACATTTCTTTAGGTGGACATAGCTGGTCTACTTCATTCTTTCCAATGACTAAAAACACTAATGCAATAAATTATATCCAACAATTCTACAGTTGGGTTTCTGATGTTTCCACATGCTACTGTAGTTTGCTGCAATCAATACCATGTATATCTGCATAAATTCAAGCACATAAGTATCATTCCATTTGTCAAAAGCTTCAAAGTAGCCAGGCATGATGACTTACAACTTTAATCCCAATACTCAGGGGGCTGAGTCAGGGAGATCACTATGAGTTTTAGGCCAACTTGGTCTACATAGTAGCCAGGGATACATAGTGAGATCTTGTCTCAAAAAAAAAAAAAATCTGAAAGTTTAAGTACCAGATAAAAGTTTCTAAGTATCAGATGGCTACTGTTAATTTCCCTTGAAAATGATGAACTAGTTTATACCCCTATCAATAGAAAATGAGAATATTTGCTACCCAATATGCCTATCTGGAGTTAGGTAAATAATGTCTTTAAATGGGTGCAGTGGTACACATCTCAAGTTCCAGCTAGGCGAAAGGCTGAAGCAGGAGGATCAGCGGACCCAAGAGCAAAAGCCAGTCTGGGCTGCATAGTGAGAACTTGTCTTTAAAATAACAAAATGAAAGGGAAAATGATACCAATGTGGATGGAATATCTGATCATCACTTCAACTTGCATCATTATTGAGCATCCTCTCATAAATTGAAAGGCTATTGGTGTTCCTTCTGTGAAGTGCCTATCCTTATCTTTGACCCATTTTTGTTTCTTGATTTTCAGTTTCCTTATAAGCCCCAAATGTTAATCCCTTGGCTCTTTTGTTATTGTTGTTGTTGTTGCTGTTGTTGTTGTTGGGGGTTTTTGAGACTGGGTCTCACTATGTAGCTCTGACTGGCCAGAAACTTACTATTTAGACCAGGCTGACCTAGAACTGGAAATTCACCTGTGTCTGCCTCCTGAAACTAAAGGCATGCACCACCATGCCTGGCTAATCCTTTGGTTCTTATACTAGTAAGAAATATTTTCTCTCAGTCTGTCTCCTATTTTTTGGATTTGTTTACAGTATCTTCTACAATAGAAAAATATAAATAAAAATTTCCTGCAGTCAATTTTCCTTTTATTGTTGTTAGATATTGTACCCTACTATAAAATAAAAATGATGTTTTCTAATCAATATCCTATGCTAAAGTCCATAATAAAAGAAGTCTTTTATGGACAATGAACTCAGTTCCACTAATATTCAGTTTATTCCCTTGCTAGAAAATTGTTTAAAAATATCTGTAAGTTATGTCAATGTTTAGCATCTAGACTTTAATATTCTTGGCTGTTTTCAATATCTTATTCTCTTAATGCAACTTTCTTTTTCTTTTCTTTTAGACAGGGTCTCTCTGTAGCCCCAGCTGCTATGGAACTCACTATGTAGACCAGGCTGGCTTCGATCTCACAGAGATCCCCCTGTCTCTGCCTCCTGAGTGCTGGGATTAAAGGTGTGTACCATCATGACCAGCTGTCATGCACCTTTCTCTTCTCCTCCTGAACCCTGAGAAACACAATTGAACCTAAAACAGCAACAACAAAAACCCATTTTGTAATTCTAATGGGAATTGTTTTAAATTTACAGATTGATTTAAGCAGATTATAATTTTTGCAATATCGTCTTCCCATATAGAGTTAGCATAAATTTAAAAAACTGTCTTGTTAGGCTTATTCATGTTTGGTTTAATGTGCTTGTAAGGGTTTCTTAATTTTTGTTGCTACAATGACTAGCAGCCTCCTTTGCAGACCATTTCCTAGCTGATTATTCCTTGCCTAAGGTAAAGCTATTGTTTTGTGCATAGTATCCTGAAAGTACCTCTTTGATTGAATATTTTTTGGACTTTTTGAGACAGGGTCTCCCTTTAGTCCCAGCTAGCCTGGAGCTCACTCTGTAGACCAGACCGGCCTTGAACTCACAGAGATCCACCTGTCTCTGTCTCCCGAGTGCTGGGATTAAAGGCGTGCGCTACCCTGAATATTAAGAGTTCAATTTTTATATTGACTAGTGTGGTTTTCCTAAGAATTTAATCTTATTTGATTTCCAATTTAAACATTAGTCTTTAGACATGGAGTAGAATGGTATTTGATATGATCTAAATACATCGTATTCATGTATAAAATTACCAAGAATAAAAATATAGTCTTTAGTTCTAAGTAGAACTAGTTTTATAGTGATTCCTACTGTGTATTTCTGACTACTTAAAGTAACTAAATAATGGGATTTTAATTGCTGGAAAAAAGTCTTACAGTGATCTGATATAAGCCCTGGTGTAAGAAAATAAGGAACTGAAGAGACTGGGAAGAAATATAGAGCAGGGTGCTCTCTAAGGAAAACAGGTGGCACTTGCCTGTACCTGCTTATTTTTATAGGCAAATGTCAACTTAGTGTCTATTTCCCCAGAGATATCGGATAAATAGATTTTGAACTCTTAACTTTGAAACACTAAAGCAAAGCAAACAAAACCCCCCATGAAACAAAAATGAAAAAAGAAAGAAGTTGTAGTTTTCAATATTTGAACTTGGATCTACTCTAATAACTTCATTTAAGACAACTGAAACCCAGGTTCACCAGACACTGAAGTAACCAAGCACAGTGGAGGGCCTCTACCTGTTAGGCTACTTGGTATATGTGCTGGATAGCTTTAGTGTCAACTTGACACAACTGGGTTGAGGGAGCCTCAATTGGGGAATTGGCTCCATTGGATTGGCCTGTGGCCATGTCTGTGCAGTATTGTCTTGATTGTCAGGCAATGTGGGAGGGCCCAGCCCACAATGAGTAGTGCCACCCTGGGCAGGTTGTTGTGTACTGTATAAGAGGCAGGCTGGGCATGAGCCAGGGGAGCAAGCCAGTGAACAGTACTCCTCCATGGCCTGTGCTTCAGCTCCTGCCTCCAGGTTCCTGGCCTGAATTCTTGCCTTGGGCTCCCTGAGAACTGTGACCCAGGATATGTAAGCTGAATAAACCCTATCCTCCCCAAGTTTGTGTTGGTCAGAGAGTTTTGTCACAGCAATGGAAGACAAACTAGAACAAAAATTGGTACCAGAAGTGGGGTATTGCTGTGACATACCTGACCTTGGTGTTTTGGGGAAGGACTGTGGAGGCATTTGGAACTTTGGGCTGGGAAGATCATTGAATGCCTAAAGATTGTTGGTGTGGAGCTTGGAGCAGTTTTGCTGAAGTATTTATAGAAGATGGAGGCCTGGCTTGTGAAGTTTCTAGTTTCAAAGGGAAGCAGAGATCATCAGGACTTTTTAATCTGTGGGTTCTGGTCAGCTGGGGCTGAAGAATCAGCTGTAAGTAACAAGAGACCAGAACCTGAAGTGAAAGCTTTGTTGTACTGGGACAATTGATGCTGGTTAGCTGGGGCTGAAAAATCACCTGTAAGTAACAAGAGACCAGCATCACTGTGGTGAAATCTTCTGGGAAGAATTTCTTCAGGGTCAGCACACAGAAGCTGTGTTCCAGAAGAGACCTGAGCCTCCATGTCAAGCCAGAAGCAGGACTTGGTAGTGTGTAAGAGTCTCCTATATGGTTCTGGTGTTGAAATTTGAGGGGGTCACAGAGAGCAGCCGAGGCTTGGCACTGTGAGAGGTCAGGAAAGACCATTGGTGGAAGTGCACCTCGGTTGCAGTGAAGACCCCAGGATTGCAGGGGTCATGGAGAGAAGCTGAGGTTTTGCACCAGGAGAGGTCAGAAGAGACCATTGGTGAAGGTCCTGCCTCAGTTTCAGTGGCAACCCCGGGTTTTTGGAGATGCCAGGACCATGGGATGACCACTGAGAGCAGCAGCTGGTGTGGAATGGAGCTGGCCTGGGCCTGCGAGATGAGCTGTGTGTGCCACGGACTGTAGAGTCAGAGAGGAGGAGCTGCCGAAACCCTTTGGAGCCCAGAAGATCGTAAGTGAATCCCAGGTGTCCAGCCTCAAGCTACTTGCTGGACTTAGGTTTTGTTTGAGAGTGCCTGATTCTTCCCTTTGAAATAAGACAGTACTTGTTTTGGATTTTACAGCAGCCCACAGTTAAGAGACTTTTAATAGACTGAACTTTTAAGTGTATGGACATTTTAAGGACTGTGGGGCTTTTAAGGTTGTACTGTCTTAGGTTGTGATTAATGTTAACATCATACTTTGGAGATAAGAACTGGAAAGGTGGTGGTTTAATAGTGATGTGTTTTGTGTGTCAAGTTGACAAGGGGTCAATTGTGCTGGATAGCTTTAGTGTCAACTTGACACACCTGGGTTGAGGGAGCCTCAATTGGGGAATTGGCTCCATTGGATTGGCCTGTGGCCATGTCTGTGCAGTATTGTCTTGATTGTCAGGCAATGTGGGAGGGCCCAGCCCACAATGAGTAGTGCCACCCTGGGCAGGTTGTTGTGTACTGTATAAGAAGGCAGGCTGGGCATGAGCCAGGGGAGCAAGCCACTTAACAGTACTCCTCTATGGCCTGTGCTTCAGCTCCTGCCTCCAGGTTCCTGCCCTGAGTTCTTGCCTTGGGCTCCCTGAGAACTGTGACCCAGGATATGTAAGCTGAATAAACCCTTTCCTCCCCAAGTTGGTGTTGGTCAGAGTGTTTTGTCACAGCAATGGAAGACAAATTAGAACAGTATACTAACACAGTATTTTCAAATCCTGAATCTGGGTGTTTTGGTTGGTTTGTTTACAGACAAGTTTAGTTCCCCATGTCAACATACATTCATATGTTCAGGTCATGCTGGCTTATGTTTGTGATCCATGCAGTGTTTGTGGCAATGAATAGGATTTCTTTTAGTTTGTTTTCGTTACTCCAGCCATATTAAAGTATAACTGAAAAATGAAAACTGTATATATTTATAATGTACAATGTACATTGTGAAATTATTTAAATTAATTTACCAATTCATCCCCTCACAGTTACATATATGTGTACACATATGTATGTATATATGTGTATGTGTGTATGAATTTAAAATATCAGTTTTTAAGTACATAATACATTAAAACTCACTGTAGTCACCATGCTGTATAATAAATTTCTAGAATTTGTTCATCCCACCTAAAACTTCGGACAAAGAGTACCTTTTTAGGTAGCCTTTCTGTATGTCGGGAAATTCCCATACATAGTCCCTGCCAAAGCCAACATGGAAATGAGAGCTCAATTTTTCCAGCCTTCCCAGCACTTAGAAATGGGCAGATGACCCAAGCTCCACCAATCATGGAAGTTTACAAATTATTTGCCTCAGAAGAGGGTTAACATGAGATAACATCTCAGTGCACAGCACATTTGGTGTCAGAGGGTTAACAAAGGAGGCAAGGTATGGAAAAGTGGAGGCAGTGATGCCTGTGGTCACTTTTAGCCCTGATTTAGCCCAGGCCAGCAATGGAAAGTGTAGCACTGGCTTGTGGGTGGTGTCAGTGGTAACAAAGGTAATTTTCTCATCAGACAAGCCCCACAGCTCTGTTCTGGGCACTGTTCCTGAACTTCTGCCTCAAGGTTTTTTTTGTTTTTGTTTTGTTTATTTCCTCTCCAGCCATTCTGAAGATACTGAGAACCACCCAGGATCCTTTTAATAAATTCCTTTTCTACTTAACTAGCCAGAGAGGACTTTGCATTATAAAACCAACGCCTCCCTAATATAAACAACATCATGAGGCAATGGCAGGATCAAATCAAAGATCTCCATCTTTTTGATTCCTAAGTCAGCATTCTTTTTTTTTAAGGTGAAGAGGTTTATTTCATCTCACAATTCCAAGGGATACAGCTCATCATAGTGGCCGGAGTATGAGACAACTGCTCCTGTTGCCTCTGCAGTCAGGAAGAGAGAGATGGACGCTGAGCTGATCTGGCTTTCTCCTTTTTTTATTATTTTATTTGTTTATTTTTAAGGGATTCTACAATATAATAACACAGTTGTTTGCAGATAACATTGATGTTACTCAGTTTGCCATACAATTAGGTAATTGGTGCATTTTGCAAGTATCTATGTCCAAATTTTGAACAACCCAAGGTTCCCATAGTCCAGTTGGAGAAGCTTGTATGCACAGGTATGTTGATCAATTAGGAGTCCAGACTATATTTCTGTAGTCTCATGATTCACCCCTATCTCTCCACAGCCCTTACATTCTACCACATCTCCTCTTCTAAGCCAGCATTCTTTTTACCATATCACATTTATAGTTAATGCTTTCAGAAAGGCTCAAAATGTTATTTTGGGGTGCTGGAGAGATGATTCAGCAGGTAAGAGCTCTGGCCACCCTTGCAGAGGAAACAGTTCAATCCTTAGCACTTACATGGCAGCTAACAACTGTCTGTAACTTCAGTTCCAGGGGATCTGATGCCCTCTTCTGACCTCCATGGGGATTTCATGATACAGGTGCACTGACACACAAGCAGGCAATACACTCATTCATACACACAAAATAAATAAATAAATAAATAAATAAATAAATAAATAAATCACTTTAAAAGTTCTTTTCAAAAATACATGCTGAGGTTCTCATCTCAAAGATATGTTATGAATACAGATAAAATATATGATTCACAAAAGCCTGTGTTTAATTGTGCAGACTACCAGCTTCCTTAAAAGATGTTAATTTACAATAAAATCAACCATAATAGTTGGATAGATGGGCTTGCTGACACATGCCTGTAATCGCAGTACTCGGCAGGCTGAGATGTGAAGACTATGAAGCCCGGATCAGCCTGAGATATACACAGAGACCTTGTCTTTTAAAAATATTGGGGAGTGGGTGGAGAGATGGCTCAGCAGTTAAGAGCACTGACTGCTCTTCCAGAGGACCAGGTTTGATTCCCAGCACCCACACAGCAGCTAACAATCATCTGTGCCTCCAGTTCCAGGGGATCTAATGCCCTCTTCTGACTGACATGGGCACTGCATGACATGGGTACACTTACATGGAGGCAAAACACTCATACGCATAAATATATATGAACAGGGATTGGGGAGATAGCTCAGTGGATAAAAGTGTTTGCCATGTACATGAGAACCTGAGTTCGAATCCGAAGCATCTACATAAAAATTGCTGCTTATATACCCTGAGCAAAAAGAGTAATGCCAGGGGATTTCTATACCAGATCTCAAACTATATTACAGACCTATAGTCATAAAAACAGCACAGTACTGGCACAAAAATAGATCAATAGAACAAAATTGAAGACCCAAACTTGAGTACATGCAATTTCAGCCACCTGATGTTTGACAAAGGGGTTGAGAACACACTCAATGGAGGAAAGGGAGCATCTTCAGTAAATGGTCCTGGCAAAACTTGATCACCACTTGTAGAAGAATGAAACTAAACCCCTACCTTTCACTTTGTACAAAAGTCAACTCTAGGCTGGGCATGGTGGAGCACACCTTTAATCCTAGCATTCGGGAGGCAGAGGCAGGTGGATCTTTGTAGTTCAAGGCCAGCCTACAGAGCGAGTTCCAGGACAGCCAGGGATACAGGGAGACCCTGTCTCAAAAAGGCCAAAAAAAAAAAAAAAGTCAACTCTAAATGGATCAAAGACCTCAGTGTGAAACCTGAAACTCTGAAAATGTTAGAGGAAAACATTGGCAGTAACCTACAAGATATAGGTGTAGGAAGACTTTTGAAATCATACAGTAGTGTGCAGGAAATAAGGTCAACAATCAACAAGTGAGACCTCATGAAAGTAAAAGGCAAAAAAAAAAAGTGAAGAGAAAAACCCACAGAATGGGAGGAACTCTTCACCTGTGACACATCTGACAAAAGTTTAACATTCAACGTATATATACTACTCAAAAAGCAAAGGACCAAGAAAACAAATGTCCCAAATGAAAGATGGGCTAAAAATCTGAACAGAGACTTTTCAAGAGAAGTAGTCAAGATGGCTAAGAAACATCTTAAAAAGTATTCAACATCATTAGTAATTAAGGAAATGTAACTTAAAACCACTTTAAGATTTCATCTTACACCAGTAAGACTGGCTATGATCAAGAAATAAATGACACCAAATGCTGGAGAGGTTGTGGGGAAAGGGGAACACTCATTCACTGCTGGTGGGATTGCAAACTCATACAACCCCTATGTAAAGTAGTGTGGAAACTCTTAAAAACTAAAAATGAACCTCCAATTTGACCCAATCATACCACTCCTGGGTGTATATCCAAATGATTCATCCTATAGCAGTTCTTTTGACAATAGAAAGAGCTGGAAGCAACCCACATGTCCCTCAACTGACGAGTGGATAATGAGAATGTGGTACATTTATGCAATGGAGTTCTATGCAGCACTAAAGAAAGATGACATCATGAAATTTGCAGGCAAATGGATGGAACTAGAAGCGGTTAAGTGAAGTAACACAATCTCAGAAAAATAGACGGTGTATGGTGTCCCTCATTTGTTGATCCTAGCACCAAATACTTATATGTAAGTCAAGGTGGGCAATTTGTTAGTGAAAATAATACTACATTGACTGATATTACTATAGCTATAGCTTGAAGTTTATGTCTCCATTTTTCCTAAGTTCTAAGATTTATGAGAAAGAATAAATCTCTTCTTTAAAAGTACATTAAAACATGCATCAACTTGCTATATAATTTAGGAATGTAAAGTTATATTTCTGTTTACCTACATCCAACTTTACTGCTAAAATGTGAATCCCTGAACATTTTATTTTCAGATTTTGTAATTTTGGTATGTGTGGAGTGTATATATGCATATTTTGGAGTAATATGAAATTAAAGGGAACAGAAAAAGAGACTTGTTCAAAGAACTGGCCAAAACAGTAAACTTCTATATTGAAAAAGTTAAAAAAGAGTAAGGAAAGATGCAAGACAGGACTTAACATGTATAGCAAAATGCAGGAGTTCTGGTGGGGGGGGCATGGATGGGGAATAGGTCTAAATTTTATTAAGAAATGTTGTATGAAATGCACAGAAGCTCAATAAAAATTTTAAGAAAAATGATTATAAATATTATTGAAATAGAAAAATAGTAATAATAAATAAAATATTTTAAAAATACTAGAAAAAGATAAACCATTCTCCCTTAAGTGGCTTTTCTTGAAGTATTTTATCACAACAACAGGAAAAGAAACTAAGACAATAGACAATAGGTAAAGAAGTCACTCAATATTTTACAAGAGTGAATTAATGATCTATGTAACACCACAAATGGATTTAGAATTAGTATGCAGAGTAAAATCTTATAGAAGATTCCAAAAAGTGAAAACTACTCTATGGGGATAGAAAGTAAATCAATGCTTCAGAACAGTGCACACTAGAGCATTGGGGACAGCAAGAGAGAAGTATAAGAATGTTCAGAGTGAAACAACACTAAGGTGACAGTCCTGTAATGTATGAATATATCAGAATATTAAGTTGTGTGCTATCTGTATAACATAATGAAACCGTACATATTTATAAATATATATATATAAAACTACTGTTAGTGGCACCCACTTACAACTATTAGAATGAAGGTTTTCATTTTGTTGACTATTGACCATGTAGCACTAGTCAATGTGCTACAATTAAGAACTTTATAAACAATATCAAATTTATCAATAAATATAACTGTGTGGAGTCATCATTATTATGCCTATTTCACAGAGATGAAAAGTTATTCAGCAACTTACCATGACATAAATGAGAGAGCCTAGATTGGATTTGAGTCTGCCAACTCAAAAAACCAGTGGTCTAATCTATTTATAGCAAACTAGCATACTACCTCCCTCAGGAAGAATTTCAGTTATATAAGTGAGAATATTTTCTTAAGGCTCTAAATCTTAGAAGGAATTTATTACATGATGGTCAGAGAAGAACTTCTGACCTTTTGATTAATAATGGGAGTCTAAGGAGGAGCTATGTCATAATTCACTGTGTGCATGGAGGCTCCATACACAGTATTATGATGGGATATGGAAAAAAACACAGGGAAAACTGGCATGGACCTTGAGATCTTTCACCCAAGTGGTGAGAAGCCAGTAGAGCACACAGAAGACTAAAATACACACAGCTATATAGGGTCAGGTGCCATCCCTGTGTAGGGGTTGATTGATTGAGGCTCAGAAAGGTGGCCAGAAAGGAGAGGCAAGCCATGCCTTCTCTGGTACTAGGTTCTTGCTGTTGCTATTATAGCTGCGATCTGTATTTTAGAGTCTCAAGGCCATTCTGAAAGCCCCACCCTGCCTACATCCCCACATGCTCATAGTGGCCCTGCAAAGCCTAGACCTGGCCCTACTCCTTGAGGAAATCTGCCCTCATTCTCTCAGAAAATAATCATTGATTCTTCTAGGGGAATCTGTCCATGAACAAAGGGTCACAGAGAAACAGGTCCAGATTAGAGTCAGAACTTAAACCATTACCTGCATTCTATTAGGTCCATACTAAGACAAGTTCTCAGGGAGGCTTCCAAATGAATCTATCATCAGCCAGGGTGCAGGGTGTAGCTTATTAGCTCCTGAACTCAACGTTATCTTGGGAATGTGCCAGCAGCTTGGAATCATCCAAGTTGAGGCTCTGAGGCCTGAGGTACAAAGTAGGCCTCCATGCCAGAGAGTCTCAGAGCCTAGAGGCTTCTATCCTCTATCATTTCCATGTATGAATTGGAGAAGGGAACATTTTATAAGTACATTATAAATCTATATTATAAAAGTTTCAGAATGTCAGAACACGAAAGAAACTTAGAAATCCAATATATGAATATGAGGAAGTCACTTTTCTTGTGAGGGTCAGGCCAAGCTTTCCCTGTCTCGGGTAAGCCAGAGACAGGTGGCCCTTCCACAGTGCAAGGTAATCAATTATTTGTCTTCTGCAAGCTTTAGACTGAATATTCCTTGAAAGGTAGAATCATCTGTTAAATTATTCCATAAACATCTATTGAACGTGGCAGGCCTGTGGATAAAGGGAAGTGAACAAGAAACAACCTATTGGTCCACAGTAAGTACTCAATAAATGGTGGCTTCCAGACAAGTAGGCTAAAAAGTTAGAAACAAAGCAAGGGACAGACTATGACCAAACTCACACAATACACTGAGTGGCTGGGATTTATCTTAGAGACAATAAGGAGCTGCTAGAGGCTTTATAGAAGAGGGGTGACCTGATCAGATTTTAGGATGATTGATCCAGCAAAACTCTGTACGATAGGAATTCCAAGAGGGAGATCACTTAGCTCTCCAAAGTTTAGCAACGGTGCTGAAAAACTTAATTGCAACAATAAAGTTGCAAATAGAAATTAGGGAAAGTTTCCAGAAGAAGGAAAAATGCACTTCCCAACGGATGAAGGGAAGACACAGAGGTAGGAGAGGAGACTTCAAGGCAGATCCCTGGTCTGGTCCTAGAACACATGTGGCAACCTTTCGCAGGATATGGTCCTCAGGTGCGATTCAATGGAGAAAAAAATGAGGAGAAGGGCCTAGAGAAATGGCTCTCTGGTTAATAGCACTGGCTTCCCTTAGAGAAGAGCTGGGTTTGGCTCCCAGCATCCATCCACATGGCAGCTCACAACTGCCTGTAACTCCAGTTCCGGGTGAACTTACACCTTTTTCTGGCCTCTATGGACTCCTCCTGCATGCACATGGTGCACATAAACTCATGCAGAGACAGATATATAAAATCTTTTTAAAAATATTTTATTGTTTTTATTTTATGTATATGACTGTATTTCCTGCATGTATATAAGTGCACCTGTTGTTATGCAATGCCTGCTGAGGTCAGAAGAGGGTGTCAGATTTCCCTAGAACTAGAGTTATGGATGATTGTTAGCCATCATATAGGTGCTGGGAACTCAACCCAGGTCCTGTGCACGAGTAGCCAGTGCTCTTAACTGCTGAGCCATCTCTCCAGCCCTAATAAATCAAAAAACAAAACAAAACAAAACAAAACAAAAAACAGAATGAGGTCAACTCAAGACAGGCTATTTGGAGATGCCTGCAAGAAATACAATGGGGGAAAGAGTCAAAGAATACTGCTATTTCTAGTTCTATACACTTTAGGAGAAAGGTGAGTTTGAGGAAGTAATAAAAGGTTGCCAACCAAGACATCTCTATGTCAGAGCCAAAGTAATTGTAACTAGAAAAAAGCTACCTGATGAACATTTATGAACTCCCGAGTATTTGCTAGGCACTGTGATAAATGTTATGGCTACGGTAGAAAACGGGAAATCAAATGTTCCTACTCCCAAAGACATTAACTTCAGGAGAGAGAAGCCAGCATGTACACACATAAACAAAAGAAGAATATTAGCTAATCAAAGTATGGAGCAGAAAATTGCATTATGGTATGATGTGAGAAACAAAAAAGAGGAGACCAAAAATGTGTAGGGCCCTACACTTGTGGACCAAGCACAGAAGGGGAGCCTCAATCCCAGGGGAGCTCAGTATCCAAACAAACACAGAAGGGGAGCCTCAATCCCAGGGGAGCTCAGTATCCAAACAAGCACAGAAGGGGAGCCTCAATCCCAGGGGAGCTCAGTATCCGACCAAACACAGAAGGGGAGCCTCAATCCCAGGGGAGCTCAGTACCCAACCTAAGAATGTCATACTACAAGCCACAGCGTCTTGACTCCTGCTCACTTCGAGACTGTTGAGAGAGTTCTATGGCTTGGATATAATTTGTCCCCATGAGTTCAATACCCCAATAAGTCCTTTAGACAGATCAACAGGACAAAGGATAAACAGAGAGACATCTGAACTGAATGATACAATACACCAAATGGACCTCACAGATATCCATTGAATATTTCACCCAAACACCAGAGAATACACTTTCTACTCAGCACCTCACGGAACATTCTCCAAAATAGAACATATACTGGAACACAGGGAAAAACTCAACAAATACAAAAAGATTGAAAAAATCTCATGCATTCTATCAGACCACAGTGCAATAAAACTCAATATCAACACCAGGATAAGCCCTACAACCTACAACCTACATGGAGACTAAACAACACTCCTGAATAATGAATGGGTCAAGGAAGAAATAAAGAAATAAAAACATTCCTGGAACTTAATGACAATGATAACACAACACAGCAAAACCTATGGGACACTTTAAAAGCAGTCCTAAGAGGGAAGTTTATAGCTCTAAGTGCCTACATTAAAAAAACAGAAAGAGCACAAGTGAATACTCTAATACTGCAGCTAAAAATACTTGAGAGACAACAACAAATGAACCCTAATCTCAGCAGACAAGAAGAAATAACAAAAATCAGAGCAGAGATCAATGAAATAGAAACAAAGAAAAGCATATAAAAAATCAATGAATACAAAATTGGTTCTTTGAGAGAATAAACAAGATAGACAAACCTCTAGCCCAGTTAACCAAAAGAAAGAAGGAACAACTCCAAATCAATAGAATCTGTGATGAAAGAGGAAATATCACAGCAGACAATGAAAAGATCCAGACAATCATATGGGATTAATTTAAAAACCTATACTCTACTAAGTTTGAAAACCTAGAAGAAATGGATGAATATCTGAAATCCGGGGCATCACCAAAGCTCAACCAAGAAGAGATCAACAGCTTAAATAGACCAATAATATATGAAGAAATTGAAGATGTAATAAACAGCCTCCCAACCAAAAAATGCCCAGGCCCAAATGGTTTCACAGCAGAATTCTATAAAATATTTCAAAAAGACTTAAAACCATTACTACTCAAGTTGTTTAGAAGGATACAAACGCAGTGGGTCCTCCCAGATTCCTTCTATGAAGCCACCATCACACTATTACCAAAACCAGGCATAGATACAACCAAAAAGGAGAACTATAGACTGACCATCTCCCTAATGAACACAGATGCCAAAATTCTAAACAGGATACTGGCAAATCGCATACAGACACACATCAAGATCATCCATCATGACCAAGTTGGATTCATACCAGAGATTCAGGGATGGTTCAACATCAATAAATATCATCAAGCATATAAATGGACTGAAAGACAAAAAACACACCATCATCTCAATCGATGCGGAGAAAGCCTTTGACAAAATCGAGCATCCCTTCATGTTTAAAGTCCTAGAGGGAATTGGATTGGAGGGATCATTCCTTAATGTAATCAATGCCATATACAGGAAACCCACAGCCAATATCATCTTAAAATGGGGAAAGGACAGAAGCATTCTCCTTAAGGGTAGGAACTCAGCAAGGCTGCCCCCTGTCACCACTCCTTTTCAATATAGTGCTTGAAACCCTTGCTAGGGCAATAAGGCAAGAAAAGGAAATTAAAG
>VZQC01002336.1:850057-922467 GCA_009823505.1 Rhizomys pruinosus
TCACAGCGGATGCCACAAGCTTATGTCCTCTAGTGGTTAGGAGATGTTATAAGCCACAATAAGAACTTGTCACCCTTTATAGAGAAACCACAGTTTGTGGATTAGCATACCATCCAAGCATCTGTGTCTATGCTCACAGCTTAGCTTGCCATAATAATTATTACTGCTTAAATGCCTGTACATCCAATTGCTTGTGCTTTGTTAATATGACTAAAATGGTATCACTGGATAAGCTGTCAACCCATGAAGGGAAACAACTTGAACAGACTAGAGTCCAAAATGACAACTCCAAAGAAAGTAGACTGTATTCTTCTCACCCACTTGTGCCCCTTTCCCAAAGCCTAGGGAACAAATTGCGGAAGAGGAGGCGTGGTAGAATGTAAGGGCTTCGGAGAGATAGGGGTGAATCATGAGACTACAGCAATATAGACTGGACTCCTAACTAATCAACATGCCTGTGCATACAAGCATCACCAACTGGACTACGGGAACCTTGGGTTGTTCAAAATTTGGACAAAGATACTTGCAAAATGCACCAATTACCTAATTGTAAGGCAAACTGAGTAACATCAATATTATCTGAAAACAACTGTGTTATATTGTAGAATCCCTTAACAATAAACAAACAAAAGAGGAAAAATATAATTTGTCCCCATGTTGTGAAGTTTGATCCCTAGGGTGCCAATGTGAGAAGTGATGGCAGTAAAAATATTTAAGTGATGAGGCCTAATAGGAGGTGGCTGGGTCACCTAGGGCATTGCCTTGGAAAGAGATAAATGTGGTTTTCATAGAACTCTAGTTACTTCTTGTAAGAAAATTTTTCTTGAAAAATAGATGACCAACCTCCACTTTTTGCAAGCATTCCCACCACAATGCCTTCCACTATAAGGTCTTCACCAGAGTGGAGCTGATGCTGGGGCTATGACCTTCAACCTTCCAAACTGGGAGCTAAATAAATCTCTTTTCTTTACATATTACCCAGCCTCAGGTTAGAACAATGGAAAATAGACTAATTCAAGGATTATGCAACCACCTCCAGATCAGACCCTCCAAGAATAACCCTAGTGGTTCATCATTTCATTCCATGTCTGTGTCTACATTCAACTTAGCACTAAATGCCAGAGATGCAGTGAACCACATTATCGAGGTCCTTACCCTCAGAAAGCTCATAGTTTCTATTATAAGAAAACCCACCCAAGCACACATATCATCACTGGGACACATAAACAAAATCAGTAAGTAAAACAATTACAAATTTGTGTTATATGCTGTGAAAAATATAAACAGGGGCCTAAGAATAACAGTTGGTATTTACTTAGGATAGTCAGACAGAAATAAATACTCTGGTAATAAAGATTCCTAGAATTTTCCCTGGAAAAGATAGTGGTGAGGTCCTTCCACGCAGAGATAACTGTGTATACATAGGCTTGGAAGCAGGGAAAAGCTTGGTGTGCTTGAAAAACTAACTGAAAGGCAAAGAGAGAGGCCAAAAAACAGAACTAGAGAAAAAGAAGTGATGACACTGGAAATACAAACAGCCCCATCACTCAAGGTCCTGCTAGCTGCAGTCAAATGTTTGGATCTGACTGGGGTAAGAAAGGCTAAAGAATTTTTTCAGGGCATCCTTAACTGGAGCTGGTTTTCATGCTAAGGAATTTCTGGGATGAGGACCTTTTCCCCCTTTAAGCCTTTCATTTAGGCTTAAAGTGACCCTTTATCACACCCACAGTTGCAATGAGGCTTCCATTTGTAGACCAGTTTCTCCTTCCTGTAGACACTGCCTGGCCAAAGTGCTGTCCCGAAGGCCTGGTGAACTCAAGCATCTCAGTATTTCCAGTAGATTTTGAATGAGTATGGGAAAGTGGAGGCATTTTTAAAAGAACACAAAATAATAAAACAAAGCCACTCCCTCACTTCTGATGGAAATTTCTTTTCTCCTGTAGTACTTTCCATTAGTTCACAGTATGAGGAAATAGTTTTGCTATTTATTCCAACTCCATTAATATTTCTGAACGCTATGAATATGTGTATATGACAATGCACAATAACAAAGAACTATAAATTCTTATTGATCCCAGAAAGTTGGGGCTTCTAAACCATAAAAATATGTCCTCTGGCTGCTCATCTCAAAAGAAAACTTTGATGATACAAAGGAGCTTTATTAAAGTTACAAATAGATTTCTGGGATATGTTGGGCATCATGGTGAGCTCCAGAATACCAGGTAGTGATGGAAAAGGCAACACACAAATTTGGAACGTTCTCCTCCCCCGCCCACTTCCCTTTGTCTAAACTCCTATTCTCACTTCCCAGCCCACATCTTGACTGCATCAAGACTGGTTTACCATAATGCTTTTTCAGCCACTATTCTTTACAGAAGCCAGAATTCTCAGCCTAAACAGAAAGTCCCCTTTGTCTTCCATCCATGATTTGTTTCACATCTTCTGAAACACTCCATTCACATTGTTTTCAAGCTAAGAGGCTTCAGAATTGTACTAGACTCTGAATTTGAATTTCCTTGTGTTTATACTGTTTAGGAATTTGCCTAGGTCAGCTACTGGACAGTCCCAGAATTCAGCATTACCTTAGAGAAATCATTGTTCATGATTTCATAAGATACTTGTAAATATTACTATATATAAGAATATGGCAGGGAAAATTGTGGGAAAGAAGACCTGTCTTTTGACTTTCAGAATGCTTATTCTTGTGAACATATAGACATCCAGATGCAGACAGAGGACTCTTTCTCTGGCCATCAGCAAGGTTTCCTAATATTGCTTCTAATTTAAGTCATATTCCCAAGGAGATGCTCCTCCTTAGTCTCACAGATTTTAGAAGGGAGCTTCTACATTTCTCACTCAGATACACAATTCCTACCATTCCTCTGGTCCTTCAATATCGTGATTCACAAGATAATGTGAGCAACTGACAATCTAAGTGTCTGACTTGCTGTTCCCATCTATAAACTTCTCATGTGTAAATACATAAAACTTATTAGAATATTACAGCCAAAGTGTGAGCACAAAGTAACACAAGGGCAAAGAAATGCCAATTCCAAATAAATAGCATATAGTCATTTGACTAGGAAGCACTAGGAATGAAATGGTTCTTTCTATTCTTGAGAAGACCTTGAGGAGAAAACATAATTGGCTTCTTAATACGGCTTACCTGAATGTATTATAAGGCACCATCATCTTTGTTTGATCACAGTCAACAGATGCAAAGGCCTGCTTGATCTCTCTTGATTTTGATTTATCTTGTTTCAGCTTTTGTATGGCCAGTTCAAAGTTGCTATATGGAAACTAGAAAGTAAAAAGACAAGACATACTTAAATATGGAGGCCAATATTTCTGATGGAGAGCAAAGACATTTTACACAGTGAACCCTAAATCAGCAGGACATGGATTTGCATAAAGACCAATGTGGAGTAGACAAGCCTACTATTGTAATCTCAGGAAAATAAACTTAAGAGATAGCAGGTGACAACAAATAGGCTCAGCCTTTCCCTTATCATCCTCAAACATTGTCCCAGTATTTTAGCAGACCCTGATAAAAAGATAGAGATTTAAAGTTGGATAAATACATCCTCATTTTCTCTACATCTTTAGGATGACCCCTCTTGGAATGGCTATCCACCAGGCCATGCACTGTCAAATTTGCACACAGGCACTGGAATCCCCACCCATCCACTGTCTGGCAGCTCCCTGTCCTTGTCTCCTACTTTGAGATTAGCTTTTTACTTGCCCGCCGGGCCCGGTGATGTACACCTTTAATCCTGGCACTTGCTTACCTGAATGTATTATAAACTGGTGCCTTATAATACATTCAGGTAAGCTGTATTCTGATGACAATTATGTTTTCTCCTCAAGGTCTTCTCAAGGCAGAGGCTGGCGGATCTCTATGAGTTCAAGGCCAGCCTGGTCTACAGAGTGAGTTCCAGGACAGCTGGGGCTACAGGGAGACCCTGTCTCAAAAAGACAAAAAAAAAAAAAGAAGAAAGAAAAGAGAAGAAGAAAGGAAAGACAAAGAAAGAAAGACAAAGAAAAAGATAGAAAGAAAGAGAAAGAAAGAAAAAAGAATTACTTGCCGTGTGTGGTAGGGCACGTCCTTTATATTCCCAGGAGAGGGCAGGCAGATCTCTGTGAGGTTTAGGCCTTTGCCCTGGTCTACATACAGAGGCTCCAGGCCAGCTAGGTACATAAAGGAGATACTCTGTCTCATAAGACAGACAGGACAGACGGACAGGACAGAAAGAAAAGAAAAGAAGACAAGAAAGAAAGAAAGAAAAGAATAGAAGAAAAGAAATAGAAAGAAAGAAAAGACTTACCACCTTAACAGGTTCTAGAATTAACCTAACATTTATTTTTCAGACTTTGGAATTTTGGTTATATGGGTGGAGGGTATACATGCATATTTTAGATATATATAAAAGCAACCAATGGAAAAATTTGAATACACTGCGAATATGCATGGTTGGAATTGTCATATAGTTTGTTTTCAGATGACATAATTTTAGATATATATATATATTTACTTACATATATTATATATATTCAATCAGAAAATTAAGATGCAAGACATGTGTATGGCAGAACGAAACATTGAACTTGGGTGGATGGGGGTGCATGGAAAGGGAAAGAGTGTAAATTGAATTAGAAATGAGAGATGTTATGATTTTGAAAAAGTTGTAGATAAACAATAAAAAATATATTTTAAAAAAAAGAAAAAAACACTTTTACTCAATCCAGTAAAGCGATATGCTTGTAATATAATGTCCAACACAAGAGATTCAAAAGCAAGAAAATGAAAATTTAGAATACAAGCACTGATACTACGTTAGTAGAAAGCTCCCTCTCTCCCACCACAAAATGATCCAGGCGGGTTGGCGCCTAACTGAGGCCCCCACTCCCTCTTCTTCCTATTTTGCATTTCTATAATTTCATCTATTTGCCATTGATAGGATCTCATAATTCTTTGAATAAGGCTACTCAGACTGGCATTAATCCTCTTCTTCTTCTTACCAATATCCTTATTAAGAAATAGTTTTAAAATAATGCAATTTTCACTTGAGATGCTGATACCAGATAATGTCTTATCCTACTTTTATCACTCTCAAAGAATAAAAGCTCTTTGAACTATTTATATTTTGGCTAGGAATATAGTTGATGGTATGAGTGCTGCTGGTATGTGCAAAAGCCCTATATATTTCAATCCCTGGCAGTCAAACAAAAACAAAAAACAAAAAACTCTATTGTAGTGTTAACATACACAGATAATCCTCAACTTAACAGCAAAGGCTATGTGCTAATTAAAACCCATTGCAAGTTAAAAAATACCTTAGGTTCAAAATGCACTGACTTATGGCTAATGTACTGAACATCTCAAGCTTAGGCAATGTAATTGTGTAAGTATGGGTTTGCCTGCCCTCCATTTGCTACTTGCAATCTGCAGGCTACGTTAGCAATCTTCTGTCAGGGATGGATGACATATAGCAGCAATGGCTGTGCTCAAGTCCTCGCTATGCCGCCGATGAGTATCTTGAAGATGTGCAATAAGTACTAGCGGGGGGGGGGATTCAAAACCTTCAGAATTTAAATAGTTCTAATGGAATAGAATTCAGCCTTATAGTAGTACCATTTTGAAGGGCAAAAACCCCACATTTCAAACATATTTTCTAATTTGAGAACTGCTCATATATTTTATATTAAGGTAGAGGTTTACCATCTGTTTGGAACTAGATCCTCAGTTTATAACAGCTACTACAACTGAGATTACCATGGGCCGTTAAACAACTTGTAACAAATTGTTATCACATCTAACCTTGATAGCAACACTATCAATCAAGTACTCTTGTTACTCTTCTTTCAAAAAAAAGGAAACTAAGGTTCAGAGATGATACCTTACTAAAGTCTGTCAGCTAAGGAATGTGGAGCCCAGTTGCCAAGCCAGGCTTGGCAGTCTCCAGAAATTGAAATGCTTGATCATTGCATTTCCCACCTAAGTTCAGAGTGTTGTAAGAGGAACAGGGCTCTAGACTTTAGACAACTGAATTTCTAATACTGCAAATGGGAGAGGTACCCCTAACACTCATGCAAGGATATACGGCCTCCTGCCCAGATCAAGATGCTGAGATTGAGCACTGATATACCACAGACCTCTAACACCTTCTCTTCTAATTCAAAAGAGTTCCATATGCAGGAGTCCTTACTGAGGCGCCACTCTCTCATCATTCTGATGACAGAATACAGCAGGGCACTAGAACTGAGCCACTCCTGTATAGCTCCAGACCTCTCTGATGAGCAATTTAATCCTGAATATATTCTATTATAAATAAGACAAATATATCAATACCACTTGTGCTTAAATCGTATATAAAGTGTTAGATAAATATTTATTGTTTAGTTAGTTAGTTAATTAGTTATATTTTAGTTATGTTAGTTTTTTTGATGACAGGGTCTTCCCTACAGCCCTCATAGAAACTATCCTGGGAACTCAGCTATGTAGTCACAGGCTGGCTTTGAAATCAGCAAGGGGGGAGGGTGATCCACCTCCTATTGCCCTCTCGTGAGAATGCCCTGGAATTAAAGCGCCAGTAGCACCACCACTCCAGGGCTGTTCAGGAAAATTTTTATTTTTAAAAAGTTTATTAGGTCTGAGAGCTTCAAGCCAGCCTGGTCACATAGGGAGTTCCAGGCCTCCTCAGGCTTAGACCATTTCTTTAAAAGACCCAAAATTTTCCTGACGGATTTTTTTAATATTGCAAGAAATGAAAATTTTCAAGTATACATAATTTATATACTGAACAAGTCCACATTTTGAGAAAGGGTCTCCCTTTGTAGCGTTCAGTGGGGTGGAAATTACTATTATAGACCAGGGGGTCTTATTCACCAGAGATTCTGCCTGCCTCCCGTCTTCCAAGTTCTGGGATTAAGGTGTCACAATGCCCAGCACAAACTCTACATTTAGTCAAGATTTTTATTCATGTTTATTTTACTGAACAATGTTCATCAAATAATAGCCAATTTCTTTTTTCTCCATTAAATAAAGCCTGTTAATCATTTTTTATATTATTTTTAGTTTACATTATTCAAAATATGCTTATATTACATTCCACCACATTTTAAGTCAAAATTACAAATTCTGAAATACAAACTATAGGTTGATTCCTAAACCACATTTTAGAGATTCACATTTTAACAGTAAATTTTGCAATTCCTCTTTATTTTTTAGAATTGACTATGTTTTTCGCTTTTTAACAACAATTCGTTAATTTACAATGTGTGAATATAGTGTGTGTCGGAGGAGGCAACTCTAGGAGCCCATTTAGAGGTCACATTTTGTTCATGCTTCATTTATCAGAATTTAAAATAAAATATTTTGGTCTAGGGATAGTGGCACATGCCTGAATCTCAACACTTTAAGGGAAACAGAGGAAGGAGGGATTAGTGAGTTTAAAGCCAGCCTTGGGCTACCCATAGTGACCTGTTCTCAAACAAGAATATGAAAAGTAAAAATTAATTAAAAAATTAGGAATGGAAACATGAGGACCACTTCTTTGAGCTCACTGTAGCAAATGTTGCTCCTTATATTCTAATTTAGGCCTCAAAGTTGGGCCACAGTAAAAAGAACTTGCAACCCCTGAGCAACTACTGAGTTCCCCTTTGAGGTTTTCTGTTTGTTCAGCTCATTGGTCTCCTCTTGATTGCTCTGTGCCAATTAACTGAGGGTATGGCCACAGTGTGGCACCAGATTTCTTCCTTGCCTATAGTTGTTGCATTTGTTTCTAAAAACATTGTTTGCGTCAGCAGAAAACCCAGGAAACTTGATTCAGCTCTGGGCCCTCTGGCCTTCCTGCCTGTGGCTGGAATCTGTGAGGCTGGGCAATGGAGAGCCAAGCGTGTAAACAGAGAAGACAAGGACCTGGCCTCTGCGATGGGACCTGTGGCCAAGTCGCAGGATTCCATTATTCATGCACACATGTGTGATGCCAAACTCTAAAAACCGAGTGGCAAGATTGCGCGAGAAAAAGGCCTCAGAGAGAGGAAAAAACACACCATTGCAGAGGGTGAGATGCAAGGCAGGAATTCTATGAATGAATTCACTTTATCTGTATTACTCTCCATGTACCGTTTAAGGGCTATACTCATCAGCATTTAAGCAGAAGAAAACAAGGAAGCCATTGAGGTTCACTGTGGTTCCGATATAGAGCTCCTCGGCCTTGATGTATTCTGATAGTTCACTTTTAAAGACTTCTTGTCCAGGCTTCTTAACGCGACCTCTTTTCAAGAACACCCCACCAACATTCCCTATAGAAATAGAGAAAAGTTCATGAGTAGCCTTTATGCTTAAAAGAATCATGACTTGCCTTTAGTTATTTTTCTTCCAACACAGACTGTACAAATTATCTGTAAACCTATGTTATGCATTGTTCTCAGATGAATGGGAAAAATGAGGCAATGGGCAAAGAAATAACATTTCCTGAGTAGCTCTTAGACACTGTTGAAGAGAATGTAAATTAGTGCATGTAATATGGAAATCAGTTTACAGAGGTTTACTCAAAATATTAAAACTTAGAACTTGCACATGATCAGATATATGCCTCAAAGTCAGCTTACTACTATACTCATAATGGCCAAGTTATGGAATCAGTAGAAGGTGTCTATCAGTCGGATGCAGGAGGTAAACACACACACTTGGAGCTTTTATTCAGCCATAAAGAATGAAATTAGTTATTTTCAAGGAAATTGGAGATTCATCATATTGAAAGCCATAATAAAACCAGAAAAAATCTATTGTAGTTGTTTTTTTTCTCATATATGGGAATTTAGTGAGGAGGAGAGGAGGCATGAAATTAAAAAGGGACTTTTTAAAGATGCTCAAGTGAAGGGGAACGTTATAATCTTGGAAAACTTTATCAAGGCGAACAAAGGAATTATTTATTATTAAATTTTATATTTGCAGCTTGTGTGTGCCTGTTAAAATTTAGCTATTAAAAACTTTAAAAAAGAAAGACTTGCCTAGATGGAATGCTCCTTTAAGGCAAAACAAATATTAATATGGCTATCCCAGCCTTTATCATCCTCTCTGTGTTTCCCTTCCTAATATCACAGAACCACAAATATAAGCAAGGACCTTCAGTATATGCCCTGCAGCAAAATGAGAATGCAGGTCATCAGCAGGTTCCTCATCTTTAGAGTATACTTGAATAACACCAGTTAGAAATTCTTCACTTATTCCTACACATGTGTCTCACACTGAACCTGGCATCTAAACTAAGGGCAGGATGCCTCACTTCTACAAAGGGATCACTTATGTTACATATACTGTTACAAAATAACGTATGGGGGTTTTCTCTTTGACCCTTCTCCCTACAGTGTATAAAATATCTTTGCTTCTGTTAGTGATGCTTCAGCCTGCTTACTTTCTAGAGTTCTCACTTTCTCTCTGTCCTTCTGGACATTTCTGCTTTTCTTTATTTGACCTCTTGGCAAACTGGAAGCAGAACTGAAGAGCCCAGTGCCTTCTGGTATGAAACTGAATATCTATAGACTTATGAAAACATACTGAGACCAGATGAGGGCCAGGACATGAGAAGTGGTGGAAAGACACAGGCTATTGGGGGAAATTGAGCTGCAGTCCATCCTGGCTGTCACTTGCCTGCTGCATGCTCTTGAAGAGTTCTTTAACCTCTTGGAACCTCTGAGTATGCACTGGTAAAACTGGAATTGCAGGGGCTGGGGGAAACTCATGAAAAATGACTATTGTAGACTGTCTACTGTGGATACATAAACTACAGGTAAAGTCCCAATTGCTATGTTCTGAAATTTATCAAGTGGTTGTGGCAGTATGCTGTTCCCCTACAGTGCTGCTAGCAACAAATGAGTGTTCAAGTTCAGTGGAGATTGAGACTTGGCATCATTCCTACATTGACAAGGACTCTTCCAATGGGCAACTTTGACCCTGTCTTGTAGGAGATTCCTTTAAAATTCCACTATTAGTCTAAAGACTTTCCCCTTCTTTCCTTCTCTCTGTTCTCTACTCTGGGAATTAGAACACACTGCAACCAGCGCGGCGGGTGGTGGTGTGTGTACAATCTGATGGAATTCTAAACACTCCAGGAGCTGAAGCTGAGGAGATCAATGAGTTTTTGGCCAGCCTGACTATATAGTTAAGGTTCTACGAGGCGGAGAGGAGGTGAGATATGTGTGTCTCTCTGTCAATCTGCCGTAGTTGCTCTTATGTTGTATGTATATTTCTGTTTGATTAATTAATATACACGTCACACGTATATACAGAAAGGTAAGGAGATGGAGGAGGGGAGGGAGGCTGAGGGGAGGGAGGCGAGACTGAGGAGGAGCAGGTAGGAGAGGGAGGAGAAGAGAGAGAGAGGACCGTAGGAGATGCTGATTAGCGTTCATCGGCCTTCCCGCTTGACTGAGCCATTTTTTTCCCTAAGAAATCTCTTACACCCTTAATCCTGTCTCAGCATTTGAAACTTCACCTTTTAAGGTTCTTACAAGGGTGACAGTAAGTAGTCAGTAATGGCTACTACTTGAGAAACTTGTAGTGGACTACTATGGCCCTTCTTTTTCACAAATGCTGCAATTTGCCTAGCCTAGCCACATCTTCCCCTTTCCAGTTATACGGTTGATTTCTTTAACTATTCAGTGAATTACCTATTCGAGTCAGTATCTTATGCAGGTTCATATTTTAAGAGTTTTCCTCTACTATAATTTCAGTGATACTGGAGTTTTTGATTTAGTACCATTTGCAAAATTATTTCATTACTCATTGGTGTGCTAAGTAGCTTGATACTAGCTCCAATCCATGAGCTGACTGTTAAATTTTTTGAGAGATATTTCATGTTGACATCTTCAAACTAGTCATGATTGGGATATTAATAAAATGTAAATTGGCAAATGCTAAAAAACCAAAGATTTTTTTATTTTTCAAAATAAGAATACAGTTAAACAACAACATATCTGTTATTTTTCTCAAACATATGTCTTCAGCACAGATAAATTCCATAATTTGTAAGTCAATGGCTGGCCTCAGCAATAGCCATGGGATCAGCACACTGTGGAGAATATTCCAGAGGCCTAGGGGGGCAGGACCTTGGGGCCTAACAGCTTCGAATCACAACAGAGAGGTTCATCAGATTGAAAAGATAGATTCTGAAGATTAATAAGATGTCATAATCTCTTGTACTCTCCTTCCGTAGACAAACTTCTGTAAGTATGACTGTGAAAACACTCAGCTCTTCTTTCCTTATCTGACTGTGTGAGTAGGTTATCAGTGGCTGCCAAAACATTACTCTGAAGTCCTTGAGTTCCATAGAAGTGCCTCAGAGAAATAAAGGACAGTGGCAAAAGGGATTTGCCCTGGGTTCCCGTGTGGCTCTGAAAGCCCACCACAGCTGATACTTGTTTATTCATATTTATATATTTAGGTTCACATTTAAGAACATTCTTTGCAAGAAGATTTTATTGGTTAAAAGGATACATACCAAGATATATCAATTCTAGGCAATAAAATCAGATACATCTCGATTGCCCTAATTTTCAAAATAGAAAGGTCTAGCTTAAGGTGTTCGCGAAGGAAGAGTGTTGTGAATGATATGTCTCTTACCTGAATTCTCTACACTGTAGGTTCAAACACTAGAAAATTTGATGTCATCGATGAGATAAAAATGCAATTAACGAACAATCGGGTGTCCACATCAAGCGCTATTTTATCTGTGATTAGTTTGTTTCCCATAAAGTATGCGGAGTACATTGCATCGGTATACTGCCATAGGATAAATAGAAGAGAGATGAGAATTAGAGGATTATTCAGGTCATCTTCTGTACAAGTATCCAAAGAAGGCCTGCAAAAGGTGTCCGACAGCTTTAATCTAAGACCTTATACTCCCCTAAATAGTCCCAAACATCTTAAGGTTCTAAATCTAAATACTGAAGAATTTCCTCAATATATTAAAAAGTCTCTTCTAATTCTTTATATGTCGCTAGGTAAGGAATACCACTGAAGAAAAAGTATGAACAAAAGGAATTAAAAATGTATATAGAGGTTGGGGAGATAGCTCAACTTGGGAAAGTGGTTTTGCTGAGGAAAGCTAAAGACCTGAGTTCAAATTCCCAGAACCCATTGTAAAAAAAAAGCCAGGTCACTAGGTAGGCATATGCTAGAGATTGTCAGAACTGTTTAGAGGGACGGAGGGACAGGGCACGATCCCTGGGGGCTCAGTGGACCAGCCATTTGACTAGCGCCTATACTTAGCAATCCTAGGCCAAATAAGAAATCCTGTCTTTAATAAAAAAAAAGCTAGGATGGCTATCTGAGGAATACTTCCTTGAAGGTTAATCCTCTCACCTTCATATGTACCTAAAAAGCACATGTACCCACCATGAAGCAATGCACACAATATGACACCCCCACCCTTGAATACTACAAACATGCAATTTCATCATAGCATTACTGTCATACACGCCAAGAAACGTTGAGGAAAATATGAATTTACTCAACATAAGTTCTTGAAACAAAAGGCTGGTCCACAGTTGCAGTCAGTAATCACAGCAGGTTGAAACATAAGCACATTGGTCCTATGACCTGAGCCAATCCAGAAGGCATGATCTACCCAATGTCCAGGACACCTGTCTCAGGCCCAGAGCTTTTCTGCCATGCAACCCACATCCTCCCCTCCTTGTTACTCCATACCTCTTAGATCATTTTCAATTCCTTTCAAGGGAAATGTTAATTATTCCCTGTCAAATGGTATGTACACGAAATATTATAACAACAATGGCCTTTACTCTACTAATTATTCAAAGTTATTGTAAGCAGCCGATTACAAGCCTAGTTTTCCAAGGAATGGGAAATACTATGTCTTGATCTAACCAAATTAACCTCATACATAACACTTTTAACATTATAAAGTTGCAATTTAATGTCTATGCATGAATATTAGGTTAAAGATAAGATCAACTAGAATTTAAAAATTCCTCAAGGGTTCGTACATGGCAACAATAACAAGCCTGTAGTCCCAGAGCACTGAGGAATCTTAAGAATCATGACGTTTGAAAGCTCCAGCTTGGGCTACACTCGAAGATTGAGAACCGCTATCTTAAAAATAAATAACTCGTGGGGGGAGAGATGGCCTGCATGGTTAAGAACGCTGACTGCTCTTGCAGCAGGACCCGGGGTTTGATCCCCAGCACCTCCACATGCACGTTAGTAACTGTCTGGTAACTCCAATTTCCGGAGAAACTCCAGTTCCAGGGGAAATCCGGAGCACCCTCTTCTGACCTCTGTGGCCTATTGCACGAACTGAAGGTACATACAAACCTATCATTGCAGACGAGGTGAGCATCTTCAATAATTACACATACAAAAATATAGAAAATTTAAAAAATAAGGAACAAGAATAAAGAAATAGTACTTTTGTTTGTGCAGAATTGGATTGCATGGGGCACTGAAGGGAGAGATACCCTTTTCATGGAATCTCTCAGTATATATAGACAACACAGCCACAGATATCAACGTCATCTCCAGCCTTTCCTAACAATATATAGGAAGTTAGGATCTAGATAATTAAAATACCTTAATACCCAGGGAATGGGACCACATCAGGAATAATCTGCACATAGTCTCATTCATCACTTCCTGTCACAACTTCTGTAATCAGAGCTATGTCAGCACATTTGTCAGATTCTCCTTATTTCTAGAGAAATCCTAGTGCGAGCATTGATAGATAAACCACATGAAATAAAATATTACTTGATTTTCAGAGACAGGAAAGTGCTTTTTCTCCACCGCGATTACTGGACTTTTCAGGAAATTAGTCTTGAGAAAGCACAGGCCAAGCATTCCCAGCTTGCGGTCTTCACGTGGGACAGAGCACAGCAGTCTGGAGGCAAGCCTGCAGCAGCCTGAGCAAAGCACGTCCACAGTGTCTGCTTGTTCGTAAGTGCTTAGTCCCAGACCCTCGATGGATATTATAT
Organism: Rhizomys pruinosus; assembly: GCA_009823505.1. Taxonomy (NCBI): domain Eukaryota; kingdom Metazoa; phylum Chordata; class Mammalia; order Rodentia; family Spalacidae; genus Rhizomys; species Rhizomys pruinosus. The sequence continues at coordinate 864,053 of VZQC01002336.1, forward strand.
AGTGACTAGAGCCAGCTATACTTTGTCAATCCTGCTTCTCTGGTATACGAAAATGATCATCGTTTTTTCATGTAGTACGTATGTTTTGCGCTACATGGAATGTACATGTACCATGGTGCGTGTATGCGTAGCAAAGGTGAGGGCTCAGAAGGGGCATCAGGAATCCCCTATCTGAGGACAGGACTGGTTGGGAGCCAGCTATGTTGCAATGAGAATACCAAAACCTAGGTTCTCTGTAAGGAGGAGAAACGGTGCTTACTTAACCAGCTGAGCCATCTTTCCACCCCCTAAAACTGAACTTTCGATTAATAAATATTCAACAGCCTCCTTTTATGAAAAACCCATAAATTTATAGATATTCAAAATATCAATAAACAATTTGAAATAAGGCTCTAGATCTAGAGATCTATTTATATACAATTTAACTTTTTTTTAGAATTCTACATAGCTTTAGAGACCAAGTTACATATTGCATTAACTTGTGGTCGTTTTCATACCACGTCATCTTTTCCTGTGGCCTGGGAATCCTTCAGGTCGAATTAAATGTAACAAAAATCTTCTCAGTTCACATTTGCCATTGCTACTCTAGAAGATCAGTTAGCGAATTACGTGTACTATATGCAGATCCATCAATCTCGAGTGGCGCAGAATCTTAATAGGTAGCCTGAGGATGTTGAAGGTGTTCTCTTATACTGGAATAACCGCTGCATTATTAATAAGCTGCCAGGGGAGTCTGATGACATGGTCCCCAGACCATACTGTGAGAAATAGCCAAGTGTCTTCAGATATTTCTTTCATATAAGCTAATTATCAAATGTCTTTGAAGACTCTTTTCATCAGTTTCCACCCTCCCTGGTGATCAACTCCTCATCTCTCCTGTACTAACCATAATGTCACACCCAATTAGCATTATACAGACTTATACTCTTGGTGGGTTGTCTTAAAAGATTTTTACTCACATTGTGCCATATATATTAATTCCTATCTCTAGGAGCCATGTTCTAACTTTTACTACATATAGCCCAGTGTTAACTAGAATCATTGCCCTGAATTATTCCCACACTGTCCCTTTCCCTGTCTCTCCTCCATGTTGGAGATGATACCCATGGCCTCAAGTATAATGGTGAGTCACAGTCCCAGACCCCTCCCACTTCTCTAAAATCCATTTTTATTATAGTTGTTTTAACTAAACTGTTCTTATAGAAGCTAACAAAGATCTCTACACTGTTAAATCAATCCTTAACTTTTTGTCTACGTTTAATTTTACGAATCAGCAACTAATACAACTGGCCACGCCCTCTTCCATCCTCTTAGGTTTTTCTTCTTCCTACGTCCTTGTCTGTCCCATTTTACAACCCCCTCTTTGGTAGTTCCTTCTCTTTTCTCCAATCTCTTGATTGGAGCTGGCCCAGATTTATTCATATACTTCTCTACACATATTCATCCTTGGTGATCTCATACAGTCTCAAAGTTTTAGTATACTTTGGCATCATGAACTAAAATACTACCTATATGTGATTTACTTCCAAATTTGTACCTCTGGTTCCAATTTGCCTCCAGGAACTCCTCCTTTCCTCTCTTTCTCCCTCCGCTGGTCATCTGTGTGATACACTTTCACCCCTCCCACACACATATACACATCACATGACACACATATCTCCTACTTGATATCTCAATAAAGCATCTCAACTCTTCTAAAACAATTGAACTTGTGCTTCTTTGCCCCCTAGCCATTCCTTTTTAAGCATTTTATTCATTACTAGATTTTCTGTATTTCATGCATCATTTTTCAATTCAGGTCATGCATATTCCCCTTCCCTTCCCCCACCCCACCTCACCCCACCCAGGATCATGAATTTGCCATAACTGTGCCTACATCTCTTTCTTTCAGGCTTTTTTATGTTTAGGGCGATTTCACATTTTCCCTCCATTAATTTTTATATTACTCTTTAAAAATATGGATACGATGCTCTCCAACCTAGCCGTATTCTTTCTCATTAGTTCTTCCTATATCTCGATGGCAGCCATCTCCACCCTTCCAATTGCTTGGGCCCAAACGCTGAGACATTGCAACTCTTCAGTTCTTTCACGACTTTATCTCATGTGTTAGGAAATCCTATTGTCTCTACTTTTGACATATTTTATAGAAATTGCGACTACTGATAAGACACTCTTAGCTTGCTTCTTAATTCTACCACTTCACTGTCTTTCAAACAGTCCACTCTAACACTCATTGGAGAGTTCTTCCAATATGCCAGCCCAGGTCATAGTTACTGTTGATCTGTTTCCAAATTCTCCTTACCTCTAAGGAGTCAAAGAGTCTCCTTCATGTAAGGCCTGTAAGCATTATGTGACACCCCATCTTGTACTTTCTTCACCTTATCTCTGTGAGGATATACTTACTGCCCTGGTTCCTTCATCTTTTCTATTCATGTCCATGATGGCCCTCCTGAATGTCCTGTATACTCATGCAAGGACATTGACTGTGCTCTTGCTGTCCTCGCATGTCATCCCTCGGCCCTTCAGAACATCCGGTCAAAAGTAACCAGCCCAGAAGAAGCGTGTGGCAAAACCCGAAAACCGGCGACGTGAGGATAAATTCAATCACACTCTATACTTCCATATAACTTAACATGTAAACTTAACATATTCTATAGTTACATGTATACACTCCATGTACTTTAACATGTATAGAATATGTTAAGTACAATGAAAAAAGAAGTATACTTCTTTTTTCATTGTACTTAACATATTCTATACACTATGTGATGTATTTATGTATCTTTCCCTTATTGCATGTCTCCCTCAACTAGAATTAAGTTATATGAGGGCAAGTGGGCTCTTATAGTTGCTATGTTCATTGATCTATCATAAGCCCCTAAGGAAGTACTTGACACACAGCCACAGCGGTCTTTAGGACAATATTCATAACAAAGCAAAAGAATTTCCTTCATCCAGATCTGTCATCCCTCTTAAGGACTCAAACAAACAAACAAACAAAAACTCAAGAGCTGTATAATTTTCAGATTAGGAAACACGCAAAGGCTGATTTTCAGTGGGGAAAAGGCTAAGGGAGAGGCGATGTGCTGATGAAAGAGCAGATGGAATATCTGAAACAAGTAAAAGATCAGCATTAAAGCATGACTATTTAGGTATTATGTAGTCATGACCAGCAGAAATATAGGATAACAAATTTCCTGTGAGGACAATGTCTGCCCCTGCCCCTTCTACTACTATCTCTCATTAAGAACTGGAGTAGTCGACATTTATCTTACCTGAGTCCACACCTTTTCTCATTAGACAAAACATTTGACAGCCCTTAAGTACATAGCCAGAACTGTTCTCTTAGGAAAACAATAAATACAGTCTCTGACTGTAAGAGCTCTTAGTCTGGGGAAGCCCAGAAATTACATACATGAGTAATCCCCAAGCCATATGATAAGTATAGATTCTACAGCAAGGAAGAAATTTTCCTGGATTCAATTCCTTGTTCAATGAAAAATTAGCTGCAAGTTTGGAAAAGTTGCAGAGCTTCTCTGAGCCTCAGTTCTTCATTTTGATGGAATGAGTGGATCTACTTTCTTCCAAGGCTGTTTTAAGGATTAAGTAAAATCAAATACTAGAAAGTGGGTAATGCCCAGGAAACTAGTAACTGCTTACTGCCACCAGTATTACTGCTAGGCATACTCAGCAGAGTATTGGGGGCACAAATATAATGAAGTTGTTACTTCAGCCCCATGATGGCAAGAAAGGTATTCTGGTTCTCTCAAATCAGACTAGACCAATCTGATGGTTACCCAAGATGATAAAGATCTTCATGCCCCAATTAAAAACTTTTATATGCCTTTAATTTGAAATGACCTCCTCCAATAACTCACAGTAGACTGATAACATTAACCTCCTAACAATAGTACCCAGTAAATGTGTTTTAGTAGCAATCTACAAAGTTAATATGTCCTGTATAATTTCATGTCTCAATTCAGTTTCCTTATTTATATTATGAAACTGTCCTTTAAATGCTTTGTAAGACGATTTTCCTTGGGTTCTAAGAGTTTTGAAACCTAGGGCTATTCAAACTCATGCATGAGTCTCCAGCCATGTACATGTCTGTCGTGCCTGTTGTCAGTTACTATGGAAACAAGGTCACTGTGAAAGAGGAGCTTGATGGAAGTATGTTCCTGGCATAAAATGAGCAGTAGACAAAAAGAAGTAAGACTAGAGAATTTGTGCCTGTATTTCCATCCTTCAACCACAACAGCATGACACACAAGAACAATACTATCTGTCATCAGGGTCTGAAGGGCAAGTTTACACAGTGCAGACAGAAAGAGAGACTAAGTCAACTACCCACAAAGAATTGTTTTCCCCTGGGTTCTAGAAGCAACACCCCGGATAATATTTCATCTTGTTTACTTATACGAAAATTTCCCTCTTCTTTTACAATGGGGACACTCTTCTTGCCCACCTCCTCTAGGTGGCTGCCCTCAAAAACAGCATTTGGTAAAAAAGGGTCCATTGAAGTCCTACCCTAGAACCTAGTTGTCATATTACTATCAATAAGGGAGCATGGGGATGTGTTAGTGTCCTTTGTTATGTGTCAAAATCAGTGATTCTCAAATCAGAATCCCCCAGAGTGTGTGAGAACTGAGTACTGGGCCACAACCCCAGCTTTCTTCTCTAGAGAAAAGTACAAAAGTTAGCATTCTATGAAGTAAAGGGAGCTTTGAGAAGCACTACGTTTTAAACTTAAGTAAAATTTCCAAAAATTATTAAAAAATAACAGATTATTTCTTGAAAGTCAGTGGGCATCAGGTCATGGCAATGGCAGACTTTCTGTACAATCCTCAACAAGACAGGTCAGTCACTGGTATAGATACAGGACAACTGCTGCTATACAGGACAACCGCTGCTCTCCTTCAAATTTTTGACAAGAGCCTGTGACCCCCTCCCCCCAATTCAGGATTTTCTTCTTCTCTTCCTAGTCATACCACTGGTTCCCTTTATCATGCTTCTCCTGCATCTCCCCACCCGTTATCTCCCTCACACAGGGCTGCAGGTTTTAGTTCCCATCCCAGTCAGGCATCCGCAACATTTCCCTTGACTTCTTTCTTCCAAGCCCTTTTCTATAGAAACACAGTGTAGCCAGAGCCAGTGCCCACATTGTACATGCATGATTCAGGAGCAGATTTTGCCTCATGTAGTTCACAGATACTTTTGAAAATCTATATTTTGAAATTACATACATCCATATAAGCAATCTATTTGCTACCGAACTCAACCAAACCTCTCAAGTCAAACAAATATTAATTTCCAAAATAACATTTTGAAAACCACCTATAAATCATTGAAATCCCTATAGCAGGGGTTGGCAAACCACAGTTTGGGAGACAAATCCAGCCGGCCACCTGTGTTTGTATGCCTTTGAGCTAAGAGTGATTTGTACATTTTTGTTCGAAAAGTATCAGAAGAATTTTATTTGTTTATATGTAAAAACTGCATGAAATTCAAATGTCAGTGTCCATTAAAAGTTTCATGGGAACACAGTCACACATGTGTTTACATTCTGTCCATGCAACTTTCATGCTAGAATGGCATTTCTGAATGGTTGTGACAGAGACTGTATGGCCCACAAAGCCAAAAGTATGTACTCTCTGACCCTTGAAATGTGCTGATTCTGCCTCTGCACCATTTCCTAGGGACTATCTTCAAGAGTGAGAAAGACAGAAAGAGGGACAAACAGATAAGGAAAGACAACACTCAGGGGGAATAACATGACTTTAGGGTCCTTCAAGTAGCACATTAAAATGACCACTCATGCAAGAAGCTGGAAATACCTATGTGTTAATCATCCTTATTGAAAAAGCTGTAACTTATTCCTAGGCTCAAGATAAGAAGAGCTGTGCTATCCATCGAGTGTGAGTGGACCAGTCAACGTACCGGCCGATCTTGGACGCGCCGCTCCCCTGACCCCTGGGACTGCTTCGCAGTCATCCTCATGGTACTTATTCGGTAACCTCTCGTTATATATATCAACATCTTGTATCAACAAGGACATGTCATTAACTCCAAATATGTCTGGGAAAGATACAACTATAATCATGGTCCCCTCAAGCACCTATCTTGTTCCATGAATTTCTTGAAGTTCTTCCGATGAGATGTGGGCTTGAGGGCTATGCAGGAACGAAGAGAATCCTCTTCAGACCCAAAGCCAGTATAAGGTGGAAATTTCCTTTCTATTTTTGGAAGAGGAGGAGGCTTGCATGAGCTGGCAGGAAAGTTATCTATAACAAAACACAGGCAAACAAAACATCAATATTTTTTTTGCCCTGATAATGGCTGCTTTGAAAGGTTCATTATGATTTCAAGATGAATATGGAGATTTTTATAGACTATTTTAAATGNTGGCTCATGCCCAGCCTGCCTTCTTATACTGTCACTGCTCAACAATCAAGACAATACACCACAGATGTGGCCACAGGCCAATCCAATGGAGCAAATTCCCCAATTGAGGCTCCCTCAACCCAGGTGTGTCAAGTTGACACTAAAGCTATCCAGCACAATAGGTATATACCACATACCCACAGACCACGCTAAACAAGGGAGGCAGTATCTGTCAAAATCGACATAACGATGGTGAAATAGAACATTCCAACCAGGATAAGGTGCAAAATAACTTGTTGAAGCTTCTACTATGTCACTGCCCCGAGAGCCTCGCTGAGTGCATGGGGACATCACTGCACGGAACAGCTGACTCCCCAATGCCAGGCCATCTTTCCTGCTGATTGTTGTCATCTGGCCACACTGACCAGTGGACAGTGTCTTTAAAATGTTCTTTCCAACTCAGAAAAAGATGCAAGACATGTATGGCAGAACGCATGAACTTGGGTGGGATGGGGTGCATGGAAAGGGAAATGAGTCTAAATTGAATTGAGAAATGATGTATGATATATGAAAAAGTTTAATAACAATAAAAAATATATTTTAAAAAAAGAAAAAAACACTTTACTCAATCCAGTAAAGCATATGCTTGTAAATAATTCCACACAAGAGATCAAAAGCAAGAAAATGAAAATTTAGAATACAAGCACTGATACTACGTTAGTAGAAAGCTCCCTCTCTCCCACCACAAAATGATCCAGGCGGGTTGGCGCCTAACTGAGGCCCCCACTCCCTCTCCTATTTTGCATTTCCTTTCATCTATTTCCATGATAGGATCTATTAATTCTTTTGAAAAGGCTACTCAGACTGGCATTAATCTTTCTCTTCTTACAATATCCTTATTAAGAATAGTTTTAAAATAATGCAATTTTCACTTGAGATGCTGATACCAGATAATGTCTTATCCTACTTTTATCACTCTCAAAGAATAAAAGCTCTTTGAACTATTTATATTTTGGCTAGGAGTATAGTTGAATGGTAGAGTGCTTGTCTGGTATGTGCAAAGCCCTAAATTTAATCCCTGGCAGTGCAAACAAAACAAAAAACAAAACACCTATGTAGTGTTAACATACACAGATAATCCTCAACTTACAGCAAGGCTATGTGCTAATAAACCCATTGCAAGTTAAAAATACCTTAGGTTCAAAATGCACTGACTATGGCTAATGTACTGAACATCTCAAGCTTAGCAATGTAATTGATTGTGGAGTATGGGTTGCTGCCCTTCATGATTGCAAGGCTGACAACTGCAGCTCAACAGTGATGCCCAACATCATGTCAGAGGATTGGATTGCACAGTACTAGCCCGGGGGGGGGGGGATCAAAACTCAGAATTTTAAATAGTTTCTAATGAATGCATATCAGCTTTATACCATGGTGAAGGCAAAAATCCCCACATTAAACATATTCTAATTTGAGAACTGCTCATATATTTTATATTAAGGTAGAGGTTTACCATCTGTTTGGAACTAGATCCTCAGTTTATAACAGCTACTACAACTGAGATTACCATGGGCCGTTAAACAACTTGTAACAAATTGTTATCACATCTAACCTTGATAGCAACACTATCAATCAAGTACTCTTGTTACTCTTCTTTCAAAAAAAAGGAAACTAAGGTTCAGAGATGATACCTTACTAAAGTCTGTCAGCTAAGGAATGTGGAGCCCAGTTGCCAAGCCAGGCTTGGCAGTCTCCAGAAATTGAAATGCTTGATCATTGCATTTCCCACCTAAGTTCAGAGTGTTGTAGAGAACAGGCTCTAGACTTAAGACAAGCTGAATTTCTAATACTGCAAATGGAGAGGTACCCTAACACTCATGAAGGATATAGGCCTCCTGCCCAGAGTGATGCTGAGAAGAGCACTGATTCACCAGCCTCTAACACCTCTCAGATCCACAAAGAGTTCATATGCAGAGTCCTACTGAGGCCACTCTTCTCATCATTCTGATGACAGAATACAGCAGGGCACTAGAACTGAGCCACTCCTGTATAGCTCCAGACCTCTCTGATGAGCAATTTAATCCTGAATTATTCTATATAAATAAGACAAAATATGTGCTAAATGTATATAAAGTGTAGATAAATATTATTGTTTAGTTAGTTAGTTAATTAGTTAATTAGTTAGTTAGTTAGTTTTTTGAGACAGGGTCTCCCTACAGCCCCAACTAACTATCCTGGAACTCACTATGTAGACCAGGCTGGCCTTGAACTCACAGAGATCCACTCTCCTTTGCCTCCTGAGTGCTGGAATTAAAGGCATGCACCACCACTCCAGGCTGTCAGGAAAATTTTTATTTTAAAAGTTTATTAGGTCTGAGAGTTCAAGGCCAGCCTGGTCTACATAGGGAGTTCCAGGCCTCCTAGGACTTAGACCATTTCTTTAAAAGACCCAAAATTTTCCTGACGGATTTTTTTAATATTGCAAGAAATGAAAATTTTCAAGTATACATAATTTATATACTGAACAAGTCCACATTTTGAGAAAGGGTCTCCCTGTAGCTTCAGTTGGCGTGGAAATTACTATATAGACCAGGGTGGTCTTGATTTCACAGAGATCTGCCTGCCTCCCTCTTCCAAGTTCTGGGATTAAAGGTGTCACAATGCCCAGCACAACTCTACATTTAAAGTCAAGATTTTTATTCATGTTATTTTTACTGAACAATGTTCTCATAATAGCAATTTCTTTTTTTTCCATTAAAATAGCTGTAATCATTTTTTATTATTTTTATTTTACATTATTCCAAAATATGCATATATACATTCCACACATAAGTCAAAATTACAAATTCTGAAAATAAACTATAGGTTGATTCCTAAACACATTTAGAGATTCACATTTTAACAGTAAATTTGCATTCTCTTTTTTATTTTTAGAATATGACTACCTGTCTTCCATCCACATATGGTAATTACAATGTGTGAATATAAGTGGTAGGGCAACTCTAGAGCCCATTTAGAGGTTCACATTTGTCATCTCATTTCAAATTAAATAAATATTTTGTCTAGGGATAGTGGCACATGCCTGTAATCTCAACACTTAGGAAACAGAGGAAGGAGGATAGTGAGCTCAAAGCCAGCCTGGGCTACATCAGTAGACCTGTCTCAACAAAATAAAAGTAAAAATTAATTAAAAATAAAATGACAACAATGAAGACACTTCTTTGAGCTCACTGTAGCAAATTTCTCCTTATTCTAATTTAGGCCTCAAGTGGCCACAGTAAAAAGAACTTGCAACCCCAGCAACTACTGAGTTCCCTTGAGGTTTCTGTTTGTTCCAGCCATGGTCTCCTCTGTTGCTCTGTGCCAATTAACTGGGATGGCACAGTGTGTGGCACCAGATTTTCTTCCTTGCCTATAGTTGTTGCATTTGTTTCTAAAAACATTGTTTGCGTCAGCAGAAAACCCAGGAAACTTGATTCAGCTCTGGGCCTGCCTCCTGCCTGTGGCTGGAATCTGTGAGGCTGGGCAATGGAGAGCCAAGCGTGTAAACAGAGAAGACAAGGACCTGGCCTCTGCGATGGGACCTGTGGCCAAGTCGCAGGATCCATTATTCATGCACACATGTGTGAATGCACAATATAAACCAGTGGCAAGATGCAGAAGAAAAGGCCTCAGAGAGAGAAAAACACACATTGCAGAGGGTGGAGATGCAAGGCAGGAATTCTATGAATGAATTCACCTTATCTGTATTACTCTCCATGTAGTTTAAGGTATACTCATCAGCATTAAGCAGAAGAAACAGGAAGCCATTGAGGTTCACTGTGGTTCCGATATAGAGCTCCTCGGCCTTGATGTATTCTGATAGTTCACTTTTAAAGACTTCTTGTCCAGGCTTCTTAACGCGACCTCTTTTCAAGAACACCCCACCAACATTCCCTATAGAAATAGAGAAAAGTTCATGAGTAGCCTTTATGCTTAAAAGAATCATGACTTGCCTTTAGTTATTTTTCTTCCAACACAGACTGTACAAATTATCTGTAAACCTATGTTATGCATTGTTCTCAGATGAATGGGAAAAATGAGGCAATGGGCAAAGAAATAACATTTCCTGAGTAGCTCTTAGACACTGTTGAAGAGAATGTAAATTAGTGCATGTAATATGGAAATCAGTACAGAGGTTACTCAAAATATTAAAACTAGAACTTGCACATGATTCAGATATATGCCTCAAAGTCAGCTTACTACATACTCATAATGGCCAAGTTATGGAATCAGTAGAAGGTGTCTATCAGTGGATGCAGGAGGTAAACACACACACTGGAGTTTGATTCAGCCATAAAGAATGAAATTATGTCATTTGCAGGAAATGGAGATCATCATATGAAGCCAAATAAACCAGAAAATTATTGTATGTTTTTTTTCTCATATATGGAATTTAGGAGGAGGAGAGGGCATGAAATTAAAAGGGGACTTTTAAAGATGTGGAATGGCATGGGGGAGGGTTATAATGGAGGAAATGAATATTATAGAGGCGTATACAAAAGGAATTAATATTATTTTCAAAATGTATTATATGCATGTGTGGAAATGAAACCTGCTGTTTTGCATACTTTTAAAAAAGAAAGACTTGCTAGATGGATGCTCTAAGGAAAAAAATATTAATATGTATCCCAGCCTTTTCATCCTCTCTTTTTCCCTTCCTAATTCACAGAACACTTAGCAAGGACCTTCAGTATATGCCCTGCAGCAAAATGAGAATGCAGGTCATCAGCAGGTTCCTCATCTTTAGAGTATACTTGAATAACACCAGTTAGAAATTCTTCACTTATTCCTACACATGTGTCTCACACTGAACCTGGCATCAAACTAAGGGCAGGATGCCTCACTTCTACAAAGGGGATCACTTAGATTACATAACTGTTACAAAATAACTATGGGGGTCTCTTTGACCCTTCTCCCTACAGTGTATAAAATATCTTTGCTTCTGTTAGTGATGCTTCAGCCTGCTTACTTTCTAGAGTTCTCACTTTCTCTCTGTCCTTCTGGACATTTCTGCTTTTCTTTATTTGACCTCTTGGCAAACTGGAAGCAGAACTGAAGAGCCCAGTGCCTTCTGGTATGAAACTGAAATCTATAGACTTATGAATACAACTGAGACCAGATGAGGCCAGACATGAGAAGTGGTGGAAAGACACAGGCTTTGGAGGGAAATTGAGCTGCAGTCCATCCTGGCTGTCACTTGCCTGCTGCATGCTCTTGAAGAGTTCTTTAACCTCTTGGAACCTCTGAGTATGCACTGGTAAAACTGGAATTGCAGGGGGCTGGGGGAAATCATGAAAATGGACTTTTTAGACTGTCTACTGTGAGTAACATAACTACAGGAAAGTCCCAATTGCTATGTTCTGAAATTTATCAAGTGTGTGGCAGTATGCTGTTCCCTACAGGCTGCTAGCAACAAATGAGTGTTCAAGCAGGGGTATTGAGACTGGCTCATTCCTACATAGACAAGGACTCTTCCAATGGGCAACTTTGACCCTGTCTTGTAGAGATTCCTTAAAATTCCACTATAGTCTAAGACTTTCCCCTTTCTTCCTTCTCTCTGTTCTTCATGGGAATTAGAACACACTGCAACCAGGCGGGGGTGGTGGTGTGTGTACATCTATAATTCTAACACTCAGGAGGCTGAAGCAGGAGGATCAAGAGTTTTAGGCCAGCCTGAGCTATATAGTAAGGTTCTAGAGGGAGGGAGAGAGGGAGATATGTGTGTCTCTCTGTCAATCTGCCTGTGTCTCTATGTTTATGTATATCTGTGTTTGTATCTATATACACGCACACGTATACAGAAAGAGAGGGAGGAGGGAGGGAGGGAGGGGGAGGGAGGGAGAGGAGCATGGGAGGTAGAGGGAGAGGGAGGAGAGAGAGAGAGAGAGCGAGGAGATCTGATGTCTCTGGCCTTCCCCTGACTACATTTTTTTTCCCAAGAAATCTCTTACACCCTTAATCCTGTCTCAGCATTTGAAACTTCACCTTTTAAGGTTCTTACAAGGGTGACAGTAAGTAGTCAGTAATGGCTACTACTTGAGAAACTTGTAGTGGACTACTATGGCCCTTCTTTTTCACAAATGCTGCAATTTGCCTAGCCTAGCCACATCTTCCCCTTTCCAGTTATACGGTTGATTTCTTTAACTATTCAGTGAATTACCTATGGTCATTCTTATGCAGGTTCATATTTTAAGATTTTTCTACTATTCAGATGATACTGGAGTTTGATTTAGCCATGCAAATTATTCATTACTCATTGGTGTGCTAAGTAGCTGATACTAGCTCCAATCCATGAGCTGACTGTTAAATTTTTTGAGAGATATTTCATGTTGACATCTTCAAACTAGTCATGATTGGGATATTAATAAAATGTAAATTGGCAAATGCTAAAAACCAAGATTTTTATTTTTCAAAGAAACAGTTAAACAACACATATCTGCTTATTTTTCTCAAACATATGTCTTCAGCACAGATAAATTCCATAATTTGTAAGTCAATGGCTGGCCTCAGCAATAGCCATGGGATCAGCACACTGTGGAGAATATTCCAGAGGCCTAGGGGCAGGACCTTTGGCAACAGCTTGAACAAACAGAAGTACCAGAGAAAGATAGATTCTGAAGATTAAATTTGTCTATCTTGTACTCTTTTCCTAGACAAAACTTCTGTAAGTTGTACTGTGAAACACTCACTCTCTTTCCTTACTGACTGTGAGTGGTATCAGTGGCTGCCAAAACATTACTCTGAAGTCCTTGAGTTCCATAGAAGTGCCTCAGAGAAATAAAGGACAGTGGCAAAAGGGATTTGCCCTGGGTTCCCTGGGCCTGAACCAACCACAGCTGATACTTGTTTATCATTTTATATATTTGGGTTCACATTTAAGACATTTTGCAAGAAGAATTTTATTGGTTAAAAAATAATACCATATATCATCTAGGCAATAAAATCAGATCATATGCCCTAATTTTCAAAATAGAAAGGCAGTTAAGTGTTCCAAGAAGAGTGTTGTGAATGTTATGTCTCTTACCTGAATTCCTCACTGTAGGTTCAAACACTGAAATTGTGTCATCGATGAGATAAAATGCAATAACGAACAATCTGTCCACATCAGCGCATTTATCTGTGATTAGTTTTCCAAAATATCGGAGTACATTGCTTATACTGCCATAGATAAATAGAAGAGAGATGAGAATTAGAGGATTATTCAGGTCATCTTCTGTACAAGTATCCAAAGAAGGCCTGCAAAAGGTGTCCGACAGCTTTAATCTAAGACCTTATACTCCCCTAAATAGTCCCAAACATCTTAAGGTTCTAAATCTAAATACTGAAGAATTTCCTCAATATATTAAAATCTCTTCTATTCTTTATATGTCCTGGTAAGTACACTGAAAAAAAGATGAACCAAACAGAAATGTTATAAACAGTTGGGGAGATAGCTCACTTGGGAAAGTGTTTGCTGAGAAAGCTAAAGACCTGAGTTCAATTCCCAGAACCCATGTAAAAAAAGCCAGGCCTGGTGGCATATGCTAGTAATTTCAGAACTGTAGAGGGAGAGACAGGCAGATCCCTGGGGCTCAGTGGCCAGCCAGACTAGCCTACTTAGCGAATCCTAGGCCAATAAGAAATCCTGTCTTTAAAAAAAAAAAGCTAGATGGCTACTGAGGAACTCTTGAGGTTAATCTCTCACCTTCATATGTACCTAAAAGCACATGTACCCCCATGAACATGCACAAATATGCACCCACAAACACAAAATGCTTTATAAACATACTGCTCAAAGCAGATGAATTACTCAACTGTTCTTGAAACAAAAGGCTGGTCCACAGTTGCAGTCAGTAATCACAGCAGGTTGAAACATAAGCACATTGGTCCTATGACCTGAGCCAATCCAGAAGGCATGATCTACCCAATGTCCAGGACACCTGTCTCAGGCCCAGAGCTTTTCTGCCATGCAACCCACATCCTCCCCTCCTTGTTACTCCATACCTCTTAGATCATTTTCAATTCCTTTCAAGGGAAATGTTAATTATTCCCTGTCAAATGTTGTCACAAATATTATAAACATGCCTTTACTCTACTAATTATTCAAATTACTTGTAAGCAGCCATTACAAGCCTATTTTCCAAGGGGGAAATACTATGTCTTATTAACCATTACCTAACATAACACTTTTACATTATAAAGTTTGCATTAATGTCTATGCATGAATATTAGGTTAAAGATAAGATCAACTAGAATTTAAAATTCCCAAGGTGTACATGAACATACACCTGTAGTCCCAGCACTGAGGAATCTTAGATCATGAGTTTGAAGCCAGCTTGGGCTACACAGTGAGACCCTATCTTAAAAATAAATAACTTGTTGGGGGCTGGAGAGATGGCCTAGTGGTTAAGAACGCTGACTGCTCTTGCAGAGGACCCGGGTTTGATCCCCAGCATCCACATGGCAGCTAAGAACCGTCTGTAACTCCAATTCCAGGAGAACTCCAGTTCCAGGGGAATCCGAGACCCTCTTCTGACCTCTGTGGCATTGCACGACATGGGTACATAAACTTACATGCAGACAGTACATTCATACACATACAAAAATAAATAAAATTAAAAAATAAAAAATAAATAAATAACTTGTTTTCAGAATTGATTGCATGGGCACTGAAGGAAGTACCTTTTTATGATCTCTCAGTAGAAACACAGCCACAGATATCAACCATCTCCAGCTTTCCTAACAAATAGGAAGAGGTCTTAGATAATTAAAATCCTTACCCTAGGAAGGGACCACTAAAATCTGCAAGTCCTTCATCACTTCTCTGTCACAACTGTAATCAGAGTAGTCAGCACTTGCAGATTCTCCTATTCTGAAATCCATGCACATTGATATAAACCACATAAAATATTACTGATTTTCAGAGACAGAAAGTGCTTTTCTCCACCGCATTACTGGACTTTTCAGGAAATTAGTCTGAGAAAGCACAGGGCCAAGATTCCCAGCTTGCGGTCTCACGTGGGACAGAGCACAGCAGTCTGGAGCAGCCTGCAGCAGCCTGAGCAAGCACGTCCACAGTTCTGCTGTTCGTAAGTGCTTAGTCCCAGACTTCGAATGGATATTATATAGTACTAGAGCCAGCTATACTTTGTCAATCCTCTTCTCTGGTATACAAAATGATTTTTTTTCAGTGTACGTATGTTTTGCCTACATGAATGTACATGTACCATGTGCGTGTATGGTACAAAGGAGGCCAGAAGAGGGCATCAGATCCCCTAGATCTGGGACAGACGGTTGTGAGCCACTATGTGACAGATGAGAATCAAACCAAGGTCTTCTGTAAGAGGAGAAAGTGCTCTTAACCACTGAGCCATCTTTCCACCCCCTAAAACTGAACTTTCGATTAATAAATATTCAACAGCCTCCTTTTATGAAAAACCCATAAATTTATAGATATTCAAAATATCAATAAACAATTGAATAAGGTCTAATCTAAGAATATTATTACAAATTTAACTTTTTAGAATTTACATAGCTTTAGAAGTACCAAGTACATATGCTTACTGTGGTCTTTTCAACACGTCATCTTTTTTTCCTGTGGGGAATCTCATCGATTAAAAGTAAAATCTAGCAGTTCACAAAATTTAGTGTATATAAAAGTCAGTTAGGAAACGTTACATATGCAGAATCCATAATCTCAGTGCCAGATATATAGACTGAGGAGTGATTTTCTATCTGCAAAAACCTGCATTATTAATAAGCTGCCAGGGGAGTCTGATGACATGGTCCCCAGACCATACTGTGAGAAATAGCCAAGTGTCTTCAGATATTTCTTTCATATAAGCTAATTATCAAATGTCTTTGAAGACTCTTTTCATCAGTTTCCACCCTCCCTGGTGATCAACTCCTCATCTCTCCTGTACTAACCATAATGTCACACCCAATTAGCATTATACAGACTTATACTCTTGGTGGGTTGTCTTAAAAGATTTTTACTCACATTGTGCCATATATATTAATTCCTATCTCTAGGAGCCATGTTCTAACTTTTACTACATATAGCCCAGTGTTAACTAGAATCATTGCCCTGAATTATTCCCACACTGTCCCTTTCCCTGTCTCTCCTCCATGTTGGAGATGATACCCATGGCCTCAAGTATAATGGTGAGTCACAGTCCCAGACCCCTCCCACTTCTCTAAAATCCATTTTTATTATAGTTGTTTTAACTAAACTGTTCTTATAGAAGCTAACAAAGATCTCTACACTGTTAAATCAATCCTTAACTTTTTGTCTACGTTTAATTTTACGAATCAGCAACTAATACAACTGGCCACGCCCTCTTCCATCCTCTTAGGTTTTTCTTCTTCCTACGTCCTTGTCTGTCCCATTTTACAACCCCCTCTTTGGTAGTTCCTTCTCTTTTCTCCAATCTCTTGATTGGAGCTGGCCCAGATTTATTCATATACTTCTCTACACATATTCATCCTTGGTGATCTCATACAGTCTCAAAGTTTTAGTATACTTTGGCATCATGAACTAAAATACTACCTATATGTGATTTACTTCCAAATTTGTACCTCTGGTTCCAATTTGCCTCCAGGAACTCCTCCTTTCCTCTCTTTCTCCCTCCCTGTCTGTGTGATACACTTTCACCCCTCCCACACACATATACACACACATACACACATCTCTACTTGATATCTAATAAACATCTCAACTCTTTCTAAAACTGAACTTGTGCTCTTGCCCCCTAGCCTATTCTTTTTTAAGGCATTTTTTATTGATGTTTTGTGTATTTCATGCATCATTTTTCAATTCAGGTCAGGCATATTCCCCTTTCCCTTCCCCCACCCCACCTCACCCCATCCCAGATCATGAATTCTGCCATAACTGTCCTACATCTTTCTCTCAGGCTTTTTTATGTTTAGGGATTTACATTTTCCTCCATTAATTTTATATTACTCTAAAATATGGATACATGCTCTCCACCTAGCCTATTCTTTCCATAGTTCTTCCTATATCTCGATGGCAGCCATCTCCACCCTTCCAATTGCTTGGGCCCAAACGCTGAGACATTGCAACTCTTCAGTTCTTTCACGACTTTATCTCATGTGTTAGGAAATCCTATTGTCTCTACTTTTGACATATTTTTAGAATCTTGGACTACTGAAAGACTACTCTTAGCTTGTCTTAATTCTACCACTCACTGTCTTTCAACAGTCCACTCAACACTGCATTGGAGAGATTCTTCCAATATGCCAGCCAGGTCAAGTTACTTGACTGTTCAAATCTCCTTACCTTTCTAAGAGTCAAGAGTCCTTATGATAGCCTGTAAGCATTATGTGACCCCATCTTGTACTTCTTTCACCTTATCTCTGTGAGGTATACTCTGCCCTGTCCTCATCTTTTCTATTCATGTCATGATGGCCTCCTGAATGGTTCCTGTATACTCCATGCAAGACATTGACTGTCTCTTCTGTCTGGAACATGTCTCCTCTCTTCAACAAGGTCTATCATAACACAACTCAAAACCATACCTGAGGATAATATTCATCACCTCTATACTTCCATATACTTAACATGTACTTAACATATTCTATATGTACATGTTAACACTTCCATGTACTTAACATATAGAATATGTTAAGTACAATGAAAAAAGAAGTATACTTCTTTTTTCATTGTACTTAACATATTCTATACACTATGTGATGTATTTATGTATCTTTCCCTTATTGCATGTCTCCCTCAACTAGAATTAAGTTATATGAGGGCAAGTGGGCTCTTATAGTTGCTATGTTCATTGATCTATCATAAGCCCCTAAGGAAGTACTTGACACACAGCCACAGCAGGTCTTTAGGAAATATTCATTAACAAAGCAAAAGAATTCCTCATCCAGATCTGCATACCCTCTTAAGACTCAAACAAACAAACAAACAAAAACTCAAGAGCTGTATAATTTTCAGATTAGGAAACACGCAAAGGCTGATTTTCAGTGGGGAAAAGGCTAAGGGAGAGAGGCATGGCTGATGGAAAGAGCAGATGGACAATATCTGAAACAAGTAAAAGATCAGCATTAAAGCATGACTATTTAGGTATTATGTAGTCATGACCAGCAGAAATATAGGATAACAAATTTCCTGTGAGGACAATGTCTGCCCCTGCCCCTTCTACTACTATCTCTCATTAAGAACTGGAGTAGTCGACATTTATCTTACCTGAGTCCACACCTTTTCTCATTAGACAAAACATTTGACAGCCCTTAAGTACATAGCCAGAACTGTTCTCTTAGGAAAACAATAAATACAGTCTCTGACTGTAAGAGCTCTTAGTCTGGGGAAGCCCAGAAATTACATACATGAGTAATCCCCAAGCCATATGATAAGTATAGATTCTACAGCAAGGAAGAAATTTTCCTGGATTCAATTCCTTGTTCAATGAAAAATTAGCTGCAAGTTTGGAAAAGTTGCAGAGCTTCTCTGAGCCTCAGTTTCTTCATTTGAGGAATGAGTGGATCTACTTTCTTCCAAGGCTGTTTTAAGGATTAAGTAAAATCAAATACTAGAAAGTGGGTAATGCCCAGGAAACTAGTAACTGCTTACTGCCACCAGTATTACTGCTAGGCATACTCAGCAGAGTATTGGGGGCACAAATATAATGAAGTTGTTACTTCAGCCCCATGATGGCAAGAAAGGTATTCTGGTTCTCTCAAATCAGACTAGACAATCTGATGGTTACCCAGATGATAAAGATCTTCATGCCCAATAAAACTTTATATGCCTTAATTTGAAATGACCTCCTCCAATAACTCACAGTAGACTGATAACATTAACCTCCTAACAATAGTACCCAGTAAATGTGTTTTAGTAGCAATCTACAAAGTTAATATGTCCTGTATAATTTCATGTCTCAATTCAGTTTCCTTATTTATATTATGAAACTGTCCTTTAAATGCTTTGTAAGACGATTTTCCTTGGGTTCTAAGAGTTTTGAAACCTAGGGCTATTCAAACTCATGCATGAGTCTCCAGCCATGTACATGTCTGTCGTGCCTGTTGTCAGTTACTATGGAAACAAGGTCACTGTGAAAGAGGAGCTTGATGGAAGTATGTTCCTGGCATAAAATGAGCAGTAGACAAAAAGAAGTAAGACTAGAGAATTTGTGCCTGTATTTCCATCCTTCAACCACAACAGCATGACACACAAGAACAATACTATCTGTCATCAGGGTCTGAAGGGCAAGTTTACACAGTGCAGACAGAAAGAGAGACTAAGTCAACTACCCACAAAGAATTGTTTTCCCCTGGGTTCTAGAAGCAACACCCCGGATAATATTTCATCTTGTTTACTTATACGAAAATTTCCCTCTTCTTTTACAATGGGGACACTCTTCTTGCCCACCTCCTCTAGGTGGCTGCCCTCAAAAACAGCATTTGGTAAAAAAGGGTCCATTGAAGTCCTACCCTAGAACCTAGTTGTCATATTACTATCAATAAGGGAGCATGGGGATGTGTTAGTGTCCTTTGTTATGTGTCAAAATCAGTGATTCTCAAATCAGAATCCCCCAGAGTGTGTGAGAACTGAGTACTGGGCCACAACCCCAGCTTTCTTCTCTAGAGAAAAGTACAAAAGTTAGCATTCTATGAAGTAAAGGGAGCTTTGAGAAGCACTACGTTTTAAACTTAAGTAAAATTCCAAAATTATTAAAAAATAACAGATTATTTCTTGAAAGTCAGTGGGCATCAGGTCATGGCAATGGCAGACTTTCTGTACAATCCTCAACAAGACAGGTCAGTCACTGGTATAGATACAGGACAACTGCTGCTATACAGGACAACCGCTGCTCTCCTTCAAATTTTTGACAAGAGCCTGTGACCCCCTCCCCCCAATTCAGGATTTTCTTCTTCTCTTCCTAGTCATACCACTGGTTCCCTTTATCATGCTTCTCCTGCATCTCCCCACCCGTTATCTCCCTCACACAGGGCTGCAGGTTTTAGTTCCCATCCCAGTCAGGCATCCGCAACATTTCCCCTGACTTCTTTCTCCAAGGCCTGCTTTTCCTATAGAAACACAGTGTAGCCAGAGCCAGTGCCCACATTGTACATGCATGATTCAGGAGCAGATTTTGCCTCATGTAGTTCACAGATACTTTTGAAAATCTATATTTTGAAATTACATACATCCATATAAGCAATCTATTTGCTACCGAACTCAACCAAACCTCTCAAGTCAAACAAATATTAATTTCCAAAATAACATTTTGAAAACCACCTATAAATCATTGAAATCCCTATAGCAGGGGTTGGCAAACCACAGTTTGGGAGACAAATCCAGCCGGCCACCTGTGTTTGTATGCCTTTGAGCTAAGAGTGATTTGTACATTTTTGTTCGAAAAGTATCAGAAGAATTTTATTTGTTTATATGTAAAAACTGCATGAAATTCAAATGTCAGTGTCCATTAAAAGTTTCATGGGAACACAGTCACACATGTGTTTACATTCTGTCCATGCAACTTTCATGCTAGAATGGCATTTCTGAATGGTTGTGACAGAGACTGTATGGCCCACAAAGCCAAAAGTATGTACTCTCTGACCCTTGAAATGTGCTGATTCTGCCTCTGCACCATTTCCTAGGGACTATCTTCAAGAGTGAGAAAGACAGAAAGAGGGACAAACAGATAAGGAAAGACAACACTCAGGGGGAATAACATGACTTTAGGGTCCTTCAAGTAGCACATTAAAATGACCACTCATGCAAGAAGCTGGAAATACCTATGTGTTAATCATCCTTATTGAAAAAGCTGTAACTTATTCCTAGGCTCAAGATAAGAAGAGCTGTGTGATAGCTCTTGTATCAACAAGGACATGTCATTAACTCCAAATATGTCTGGGAAAGATACAACTATAATCATGGTCCCCTCAAGCACCTATCTTGTTCCATGAATTTCTTGAAGTTCTTCGGATGAGGTGTGGGCTTGAGGGCTATGCAGGAACGAAGAGAATCCTCTTCAGACCCAAAGCCAGTATAAGGTGGAAATTTCCTTTCTATTTTTGGAAGAGGAGGAGGCTTGCATGAGCTGGCAGGAAAGTTATCTATAACAAAACACAGGCAAACAAAACATCAATATTTTTTTTGCCCTGATAATGGCTGCTTTGAAAGGTTCATTATGATTTCAAGATGAATATGGAGATTTTTATAGACTATTTTAAATGCTTTCCAACAAAACATGGTAAAATCCTGTGAGAGCAGGTTTCAATCATGTTTATAAAAACCACAGAACACAAGAGCTATTGGTTCAAAAAGAATAAAAGAAGAGATCTGTGTTAAATAAGTAAAGATTTATCTTTTGTCATCATATTCCCTTTTCTGAGTATTATTTTTGCTCTTCCCCTGATTTTTCTAATGATATGAAAATTCAAACTTGAAACTTTATGCCATCAATCCCATATTTTAACCTGTAATTTAGCCCTCTCCTATCTTCAATCAACACTCACTAATAAAATTCTTTTCCAAATATTCTTGCCTTATTTCCTTTTTAACTTTACTCATCAGCCAGCTCCTCCTCCTGGACCCAATTTTTAGCCTCCTTCTTTGCTTCCAATTCAATTGTAACACATCCTTTACTCTTTAGTTAAAAAAAAAACGGAAAAAATAGAATTTCCTTTTGCTTACAAGTCATGGCAACTGTTCTTATAATGAAGCAAAAACCAAAGCAACAAAAATCCAAGCAAAAGGACATCTGGAGACACAAACTTGACTAGACAGGTCTTAACATATATAACAGAATCCATGATATCCACTGGGGGTAAGGGGATGCAAATAGAAGAAAGAGTCTAAATAGGATTAAGATGTATTGTATGAAATGCACAAAAATTCAATAAAAATAGTAAAAATAAATTCAAACAATTAGAGATTCCCAGATTGCCTATTCTCTCAAAGGGAGTACAATGAGGTAAATATTGTTGACTTTATTTTTTTATTTTTCATCTGTGCATATGAATAAAATCTCCGGAAGCTCTTAGGTAATCATTGATATGCTGTGTCATCTCTGAGAAGCGAGTGAGCTTTCTAGAACAAACAACATACTGACCCAATCTATCTAAGTCACTCTGTCTGACCAACCACAAATGACAAAGAAAATTTCAGAATTTTTTCTAATAAAAAAAAGTGAAAGTGCACAATCCACTTTCCATGCCTTCCCCAAGCTCGATAGGTATTTCAGTTATACATGAAAGTTCTACACAAGCAAAGGTTTGGTTTTCCATTGTCAAACTTCCAATAGAAGAAATAATATAGATTTTAGTATATATCACCATTAGAGAAAGGGTGCACCAATTTGTCATCTAAGACAACCTAAGTATAAAAATTGAAGTGAATTCTTTTTAAATGATCAAGAAGCTAAGGGTTTAAAGCCATTTCTAATTCTGATTTGAAAATACTCTCAGCTTTCACCTTTACTTATACTTTAGCTGCCATTGTGTTAGACTTCCCGAGGTACAATCCCAAAAGAGCAGTTCCATCCTAACAGAAACTGCTCAGAGAAGACATGATGACAAAGGAACTGCCATTGAATATTTTTGCACTGGCTCACTCAGTGAAAGGGAACAGCCACTGTGTCCTTACAGAGAGTCTTGTGAGCCTCTCTTAAAGCTCCCTTTGTGATTAAAGAGAATTCTTGGTCATAAGAAAAAAACTCAAATCTTGGATTTAGAACCGCAGTATAATCTACCCTTGCTCACAGTTACATCAAACATATTGCTGTCTGGTATCTTTCTTTTAGGGCAAATATCTAGATGGCAGGAGACTACTATGTAATTGGGGGTGGAAGAGCAGTTTCTTCCAATAGGGAATATACACATATGACACTATGAACACCAAGCATTTTAACCTAAAGAGGAGACATACTGAATCACAAAGTGATTAAGAATATATTCTACAGCCATCATTATAAGTCATATAACATGCAGATGTTTTCTCAGCAACCTAATTTTTGCAACAGATTAAGTAACAAAAGGCCAATTTATAGCTTTCCTCTGCACCCACAGTGCCATCTAGTGTATAAAAGCTGAGAATTGTTCCACTGCGTCACCTCTGACTTTTGTAACACCACTAAGATCTTTTTGCAAATTCCAGCAAGATCCAATGTTAAATCGCCTATCTGTAGGTAGCTCTCATACATTTGTGAGGCTGTGGACTCATACATGAATCACAAGTTGACCGTATTCATCATTCCAGCATCCTTCATGTTTCAGGTGTTCAACTATATTGGTTCAGTAAATGCTAAGGTATATGAAAAGCATCTTCCCAAACTTATTTTCTAATTGGCATTTTGGTAGACAATACCTGTCTTCCAAATATTTTGATTTCTCTAATTCCAAATGACTTCTACACATATATGAATTGAATACCTATCCATAACTGACTGGATAATAAATTAGAGGGAGATTATGTATAAAAATTTGCCTACTGGTCCTTCACGATGATTTTCTATTCACCATTACTGGGAAAAGTCACAAACTGCTTGAAAGTTCATCTTCTAGTATCTAATAACCCAGAGACAGATCCAGACTTTAGGAAACTTGAAGTTTATATCATTTGGCTGAAACCCTTTAAGACAATAAATCCCAGATTACTAAAACAAAATTAAACCAGGGCTTTGGGCTGGAACCCCTCTACAGGAAGAACCTTGTAGACTAAGAAAGCTTCATTAGCCTCAAAGTAAGTCCATCTCTGTTTGTACCAAATACCTAGGACAAATAATTGGTGAGTTGCACAATGTCAGAAGTATAAGGTTTTAGAACCCTCTATTCCTTAACCACCCACCTTCACTTTATAAGGGAAGTGAAAGAAGCAAAATTGTTAGGTTCACCCAGGTCATGTGGCAAGGTCATAAACTAATGCTATCTCTGTGGCTACAATTGGGGATGGACAATTTGTTCAAATGATCACTGAAGTTTCTCCTGGGATATTCTCCTTCTATTCCTGAGAGTTCAGAGATAGCCTGAAATGACTGTAGGAATTGAAAGGTACTTAAGATCTTTGTTCAGTCTTAATCTCAACACAGCCTAATAACTAGTCAACCCCAATAGGAATGATCATGTTACTGTCTTATTTTGTTTTTTTGAGACAGGCTCTCATCACTGTGTAGCCCTGTAAGGCCTGGAACTCACTATGTAGACCAGGATGGCTTCAACTTCATGGAGATTTGCCTGTCTCTGCCTTATGAGGGCTTGGATTATATGTGCCACCATGACTTGCCAGGTTTGGTTTTTCCTATCCCAAAGACTCAATGATCAGAAAATACTCTTATAAGGTAGAGTTATATGCCTATATACCTGAACACTTGAAAGGCCAAGGCAGGAGAATTACAATGAATTTAAAGACCAATTGTGCTACATAGTGAGTATCAGGACAGCTATGGCTACATAGCAAGGAGGGAGAGAGGGTGATGATGCAAAGGAAGGAAGTGGAGAAGGAGGGGGAAATGAAGAGAAATACATCAATAGTGAGGGAGTGATCTACTTTAGTCTGGCAAGTAAGTCACCTCTAGCAGGATGGCCACACTCTTTAAGTCAGGGGTTGCACACAACAAGACATCTACAGAATTGGCTTCTCCTTCAAATACTAAAACACATGAAAGAATCTCATCTTTTTACAAGACTGAATCTCACAAGGGGCACACAAGTCTCTCAGAATTCTATCAAGTCCTGTGCTTCTTCAGGAATGGAAAAATTATCCACTTTGCAGGAGGTTGTGGCCAATTCCTTATCTTTGTCTGCCATTTCTTTCTCCTCTAAAATAAGTTGAGATGCCACTAGATAAGACAAGTTTCTAAAGTAGTAGGGCATTCGAAATCTGCCCCTGGGGGCTAAGATGACTCAGTTGAGAAAGTGCTTGCTGCACAAATGTGCAGATCAGAGTTCAGTCCCCAGCATCCTCACTTAAAAAAAATGTACCAATTACCTTATTGTATGGCAAACTGAGTAACGTCAATGTTATCTGAAAATAACTGTGCTATTATATTATAGAATCCCTTAAAAATAAACAAATAAAAGAGAAAAAAAGACTGTTAAAAAAAAAAAAGATGGGTATGACTGCCTGGCTAAGCTGGCAGAGTTGATGAACTCCAGTTCAGTGAGAGTCTCTACCTCAAAAAATAAAGTGAAAAGCCACCGAGGAAGACATCTGACATTGACCTCTTACCTCCACATATACATGCACCTACCCACATGAAATATACAGAGAGAGAGAGAGAGAGAGAGAGAGAGAGAGAGAGAGAGAGAGAAATCTGCCCCCATTTTCCTGCTGTCCTCTTGGCGATGGTTCCTCCTTCCTATGTGCTATATAATGGAGATGCCCAGGTATCAGGTATTCTATTGATCACAATAACTAACAAAGGAGTTAATGTGGCCACAGTTACTAACAGAACCACAATTACTGATGGCACTTTATTGTGGTTTGGACTTTAAATATATCAAAATATAATGTATAAAATTCTATCTTATACATTTTTAAACTATTTAGAAATAGTAGAGATGAGGATAGTGGAGGGATTTAAATACCATCAAATTACACTATATGAAAATTGCAAAATCCAATTTAAAAAAGAAAATAATGACTTTAAAATAATTATGTGTATGTGTATATGTGTCTGTGTATGGGTACATGACCTGGAGCTGGTGTTACATGCAGTTGTGGGCCACCCAACACAGGTCCTGAGAATCAAATTCTGGTCCTCTGCAAGAGCAGTATGTGCTCTTAGCCACTGAGTAATCCCTCCAGCCTCCTGTCTTAAGCAAATGTTTAAGACCACATGAATTATAAACAAAATTATCTCCCTCACCATCACATTAATATTGAACAGCATCTTCATTAAACTTGCTATTTAATGTTTATGTCAAATGTTATAGCACATGGCTAACTTTTTCATCCTTATAAACATTTTTATCAACATGTCATAGCCACTAATGAATTAAAATAAAGATCACTGATTCAAATTTTTAATGCCACAAATATCTTTAAGTAACATGAAGTAAATTGATTGGACTTTACAAAAACATCAAAAACCAAATGTAAAATTATTAGACAATATCAATCCACTGGCCCTTTTCCAGCACAATCTAGCCATTTGTAACATTAAATATGCTACTAAAACTCAAAAAAATGTTGTGTAATAGTGTTTGTTAAATAGGACATTTTAACATGCTCTGAGAAATATTAAAAAGTCAGTGTAACTATGAAATGCATCATAATTTTATATTTGCATACATTTTCTGTTAAATGCATATGCTCATATTGTTAACTTTAAAGATGCAAATTATGTTTTATATGTAATATACTAAAGTCTATAAAGGGAACAAAAGAGAAGTATACAGAAAGAAATTAAACAGTAGAACACACTCAACTGGAATGGATGACAGGACATTTAAAGCTGGTATGTTTACCCAGTATAGCCAGATTTGGAGTATATCAAGGAATTCATGCTGCCTCAGAAAGTTCCCTGTAGAAACTGCTAAGATATGGATGACTGCTCAAGTTTGTTTTCCCTTAAAGCAAATATTATATTCTCAAAATTGAGCTCACAAACATTAGCCAAATTTTGAGTTTCTCTTTCAGGAATCATTCCATATTTTGGAATCATTAAGGTAAACTGTCAGTATCTCACCATATCCTGTAGATGAAAGCAAACTTCTGCTGTATATTACGGTTTTTAGTGAGCTGAGCCATCAATACATTTTCAATCTTTATTGAAGACTTGCTGATTCTAAAAAGATATCTATGTTTATTAAAGAGCAAATTCTTCTCACAAATAATTTATGGGGCACTAGAAGTTTCTCCAGAGCAGTTGCCACCTGTACACTCCTGGATAACTCTTGTCTATAGTCACCAAAGTAAATATGTTCAACCAAGTTCACCAAAAAGAACCAAGTTTAGAAACTGAAATAAGAAAGGCCACCAAAATGGCCCTTGTAGGACCTAGATGTTTTCACTAATCTGGAATGCAGATGTGGTAAAACAAATTTCCTTAATGACCCTGGAAGTGAAACTGAAAGTCCTTTTTATTCCTGTGCTTTATGTACCTTCTCTCAGAATAAACAGGTTCTCCAAGTTTGAGTTCTGTCTACCATGGATTTGGGGGGAGACAAAGAGGAGGAGGAGGAAGAGAAGAAAAGGAGGGGGAAGAGGAAGAGGAGGAGGAAAGAAAGGAAGGAAGGAAGGAAGGAAGGAAGTAAGGAAGGAAGGAAGGAAGGAAGGAAGGAAGGAAAGAAAGAGAAATCATCATATCTATATAGAATATGTACAGACTTCTTTCCTAAAGAAGTACATTGTTCCCTAAACAATAACAGGTATTTACATTGCATTAGTTAGCATAAGTAATATAGTAATATAAAGTTGATTTAAAGTAGCTATATACAATGGTTATCCCAGGTATTCGGGAAGCTAATGTGGAAGGATTATAAGTTCAAGACTACTGAGAGCAATTTAGTGAGACCCTGTCTCGAATTAAATGAATGAATAAATAAAAAAGTATAAAGGAGGATGTATATAGGTTCTTTGCAAATATTATACCATTTCATGTAAGAGTTTTGGGCATCCCTCAGATTTGGGTATGGAGCAGGGTACAGAACCAATTCTCCATAGAAACTGAAGGATAATTACATAGGACTAGGCAGCCTCGCCCTAGTCCCAAACCCTACCCTGGCAGCTCAGCAGATCCTATGAATTTCAGCAGTAGCTGATAGAGGGCTAGGAAGTAGGCAAAGCTGGCTGGCAGATCTTCAGAAGACTGAGAGTAGAAGTTTAAAAAATGAGGGTTGGGTTTTATATCATATCCTTTACCATTCTAGACTCTCATAATATTGTGCAGTGTGCTATAGGGGACCAGCTCCCATCTTCTAGTCTAGGAACCTCTATAGGTCTATAATTTTGCATCACCTGAGCCTACTGCACCAGCCTATATTTAGTAGGTACTTCATAAATAACTAGTTTTGATTCTGAAGTAAACTGAACTTACTTGACTACAATGGAACTGATATCTATGAAAAGAAAAGCTGGAGCCGGGCATGGTGGCGCATGCCTTTAATCCTAGTACTCGGGAGGCAGAGGCAGGCAGATCTTTGTGGGTTCAAGGCCAGCCTCATCTACAGAGTGAGTTCCAGGACAGCTGGGACTACAGGGAGACCCTGTCTCGAAAAGACCAAAAAAAAAAAAAAAAAAAAAGAAAAGAAAGCTGGAAACCTAGCTGAGCCTCACCAGAAAAGGAAGAACAAACAAGATGAAATTTCCTTAGAGAATTCAAATGAGTGTTATCTAGTATGGTAAGCAAGAATTAAACGAAGAGAAAGGATTTAAAATTTTCAGTTTTCCTGTCCTACCAAAATACTGTGTACTATAGTGAGGCAAAGAATTATCAGGGAAAAGGGAAGCCCCTGACATGAGTAGACAAACTCATTTCTTCCCTCTTTCCTGCATGATCCTGGACAAGGGTGCTTAAGGGGCCTTCATTTCTTTGCCTCTAAAATGGGGATAATGAGTGTACTTGTAGAGGACTATTGTTATGGATACATAAGAGAACAATAATATTGTTAGATAACATAAAGATAATATTGTGAATATTGTACAACAAATGGACAGTAAATGATAGCAATTAGGAGCTTAACATTTGAAACTCAAAAGGAGAATCTTAACTAGGGCATGAACAAAGTTTTAAAAATATTTTCTACTTGGCATAAGAATCACTTACCAATTCCATATTTTGTCTTGTAATAATTCTTGGTAAATTCATCACAGTCACACAGAAGGACTTTTCTTCCCCACACATTGATGGTAGCTCCTACATACAGGTCACGGTCAGTGTAAAACTCTTGATCTATTTTTCCTAGCTAACAAAAACAGAGAAACATAGCACTGGCACCATAGATCTTCCAAACAACCAGGTCCCCTTTCCCAAAGAAAAAAGAAATTTTAAAAAATATTTAACTGTAGAATTTATATCAAATCAACTCTACCAAGCATTATTCTCTCTTTTTTTATGTGTATAATGTTTGTGTATTTCTGTGTATGTGTGTGTGCTCATATGTGTGATTCATGTAAGAGTGGATGCAACCATGCCATGGCATGGGTTTAGAGATCAGAGGACAACTTTGTGTATTGGTCCTTACCTTCTACCTTGTTTGACACAGGGTTTCTTTGTTGTTAGCCACTGTTAATGCTAGACTAGGTAGCTGTGATGGCTAATCTTGGTTTTGTCGACCTGACACACCTAGGAAGATGAACGTTAATGGAGGAATTTCCTCCATCAGATTGGCCTTTGGGCATGTTGGTAAGGCATTTTCTTAAATGCTAATTGATGTGAAAGGACCCAGCACACTGTGGGTAGTGTCATTCATAGTCAAATGGGCCTGGACTGTAAGAAAGATAGTTGTCTGACCCAATGGTCCCTAGCACAAATGACAGAATGTGTGAACTCCCAGGGGAGGGTGCCAAGGGAGGAGCCGCTGTTATAAAGGCTATTAAGACTGATTGAAAAATTATGTATGAAACACATAAAAATTTCAATAAAAAAGAAAATGCGAAAAAAGGGAAAGGTAGATATTCTAGTTTGTTTTTGTCATGACTAAACACTGACCAAAACCAACTTGTAAGAGGAAAGGGTTTATTTGGCTAACAAGGAAGCCAACCCAGTAACTTAAGGCAGAAACCTTGGAGGCAGAAACTGAAGAAGAGACCAAGGAGGAACAGTTTACTGGCTTGCTTGCTACCTTTCTTATAGAGCTTAAACAGAATGATCGAACCTGCCATTGGGATGGCACCACTCACAGTGGGCTAAGCCTTCCCACATCAGCTAGCAATAAAAATGCCTCACAGACATGGCCACAGCCCAGTCTAATCTTGGGAATTCTTCATTTGAGGTTCCCTCTTGCCAGGTGACTCTAGTTTGTGTCAAGTTGACAAAAACTAATCATCACGGTGGTTGAAGGTGAGCCTGGGAACAGGTCAATAAGCAGTGTTCCTCCATGGTTGCTCCTTCAGTTCCTGCCTCTAGGTTCTGGCTACAGTTCCTACCCTGGCTTCCCTCCATGATGGACTGTAACTTGTAAAATGAAATAAAGTCTTTGTTCCCCAAGTTGGTTTTAGTCAGTGTTTTATCACAGCACAGAAAGCAAACTATGACAAGTGGCCTATGAGCTGTTAGGGATTCTCATGTCTTCCCATCTCACCACTAGAGCACTAGGATTACAGATGCAGACTACCATAGCAGGATTTATGTGGGCTCTAGGGATTCAAACTCAGGTTTCACACTTGTATGGCAAGCATGCTACTCATGGAGCTACCTCTTCAGCCAATGTATGTATTATTTTAATACTGTAGTGTTTGCACATAGCTATGCAATGCACTTGCTTCTATATACAGTTAAATATGTTTATTATTGGTAAACGACAGCAGAGTGCATCTATTCAGGTATTTCGTGATTTCATTCTCTAGATCTCAAAGGAAGAATATGAAGTTCACTCTAGTGTTCAGGGTTCTAGAAGTTACATTGGTAACAATAATAAAACATGAGGATCCTCACCTGGTATTTATCGAGCAGGAAGCTATTGGATTGCCACTCTGACAAGTTACCATACATATTGAGAACTGGTCGATCTGTTATCTGGCCTGGTTGATAGAGTACATGTGGGCCATACTGTAAGAAAGAACCACAACAAGTTGTATAGATGTCTCAAAACATAGTGATGATGGTCAGAGGATACATGCCAGAAATATGGATTATAAGGCTCTTTTCCACTGTCCACAGGAAACCATGTCATCTATTTACCTCTTTCTCTGCTGCTACATCTTGTGGACTGGCTTACATTCCATATACCCTTCACAGCACTGATATAAACCAATCTTACCTCTAAGCCTTCTATTTTACATGGTTTTACCTTTCATGTTGACTTCTGTTTTGAGACAGGTGGTCATATAGCACATGCTGACCTCATACTTACTATATAGCTGAGGATAATCTTCAATTCCTAATCTTCCTCCTTCATCCCCCAACTGCTGGGATTACAGGCCTATGCCACTACACCCAGCCATCCATCTTATAGGTAGCCATCTACTTGGCTCCCCACTGAACCACCAGCTAGATTAAGAACTGTTCAATCCACTGGAGCAGTGAGGTGGTTTGAATGAGAATGTTTCCACAGGCTCCAAGTATTTGGACAGTTTGCCTCCAGTCAGTGGCGCTGTTTTGCCTTTAGGAGGTGTGGCCATGCCAGAGGAAGCACATCACTAGAGCCAGGCTTTACAAATTCTTAGGCCTTCCCAGATTTCCTGTTTCTCTCTCTGCTTTCTGTACCTGGTTGAAGATGTGATTGCTTGGTTTTCTGTTCTGGCCACCTCTGCCACCATGACTCCCCCACCATTATAGACTCTAAACCTCTGGAAACATAAGCCAAATAAACTCTTCTTTCTATAAATTACTTTGATCAGTGTTTTTTCACAGCAAAAGAAAGGAAAAGTAGCTAAAACAGAAGTTGGTACTGAGAGTGGGGTGTTGTAAAGAATTTGGCCATGTGGGGCTTTGGAGGAATGTAGAAGACTTTGGAAGTTTGGACTAGAAAGGCAATTGAATGCTGTAATCAGAACTTAATGGGCCATTCTCTCAGTAGGTGCCAAGAGAAAAGTAGTTCCAGAAGGAAATAAGGCCTTAAATAGCAACTGGGGTATTTTGACAAAGCCTCTGGCTTCCATCTTCGCTCAGCTTAAGAGCTTGCCTGATGGTAAGTTGAAAAGCAATGGACTAATTTCTTTGGCAGAGGATATTTCAAGACAGCATAACATAGAATCAATGGTGTGGCTATTAATGGTGAATATTGTGGCAATCCACCATGAAAAAGAGCAAATGGGGCAGAAAGAAATATAGAATGTACAGTTTGGAGAGAAGGCACACTATGAAGTTTAATAATATTGGAGCCAAGCCGGGGGCTGGAGAGGATCTCTTTGATAAGGATATTAAGGCTTTTAAGGAGAGGTGTCTAGATTTTCATTCAAAGATTGGAGATAGTTCATTCAATGCAAGACCACACTCAGCTAAGCCTCCAATTTGTGAAAGGAAAAAGCCTAAGGAGTTTTCTTCTAGAAAACTGTAACACACAAAAGCTGCTTATGAAATAGGCCATGGTCCATCCCAAACTGGCAGCCAAACTTGGCATTGTCATTCACATGGTGCCAGCTTTACAGGCATAAAAGATGCAAGAGTGAACAGGTCATCAGTTCTTCCTCTGCTTTTTCAGAGGGCTGCATACTTTGTGTCTATTTGATGGTGCTGCTCTGGGAACCTTTAGGAAGTATGGCCATCCCAGAAGAAGCAGGTCACCGGTAGTAAGTGGGCTTTAAGAATCCAGAGACCACCTGTACATTTGCATGTATGGTCTCAATACATCTTTCCCATGTTGATGTCAGGTCTTCGACAGCAGGGTCTTATCGCCTCTCTTCTTGCAGGTATCCCAGTTTAGAGGCAAGAAGCCTTTACCTTTTGTGGGGGCTTGGATCCCCTAGCCAACATCTCCTTGGTAGAATAATCCATTGCTGATGTCAGAGCTCCTGCATTAATATATTTTGCTTAAGTGCATAGCTTAAGGAGACTTTAGTATTATATTTGGTTCTGAATAGAGAATAATCCTTTTCACAGTTCCTATGTCTATTAGTCAATTAAAGAAGGCAGTTTTACAGGTTTTATAAGAGATTACCTCTATAATAGTTGTCTCCAATTTACAGTTGGAAAACGACATCATCATCATATTTCTCCTTGTTCTATGGGGGGGGGGGTAAGAAAGTCTCTCGTATTAAAACCTTTGCGGCTCCTAGAGGGAAAGTTTCATTAGGACTCATTATACATAGTAGTTACAAGTAGGATCCACAGAGGGGTTTGATGTTTGTAGCAATCTGAGGCTTTTCTTCCTTTCAGTGTTTGGATGGGCTAAACTTTCTGTTGGCACTTTCTGGTACATCCTACTCGATGCAAAGCTGTATCTTTTCTCTCTCAGCCGTTAAGTTGGTGACATTTTGACCTGTTGGAACATACAAATCTTTTCCTGTTGTTAGTTTTAAGATTTGAATTGCCAGGTTTTTGACAAAAAGGTTTCATTTCTATCTGTATCACTCCCCATTTTTTTTTCTTTTTTTGGGTTTTTGTTTTTTAACCCATGGATCTCCAGAAGGCAGAGAGTGTTACCAAAGGCCACTATACCAATAAAGCAAATATGGGTCTCCTTGAGTCAAGCAAGACTCCTCTGTCAGCACCAGCTACACCTCACTTGCCTGGAAATACTGTGCAGCAGAGGCAGCCATATGCCTGTATATCCAAAATCTAATTGGCTATTGGCTCTCTCCTTGGAGGAATAACCCACGGCTGATGCCACAAGCTTGCACCCTCTAATGGTCAGGAGATGTTATAAGCCACAGTAAGACCCTGTCATATTTAACAGAAAAAATGTAATTCATGGATTAACATACCATCCAAACATCTGTGTCTATACCAAAGTAACCTATGATAACAATTAATACCATTTAAATACCTATATATCTAATTGCTTGTGCTTCATTAGTAGGATCAAAAGGTTATTCCTGGACAAACTGTCAGCCCATGAAAGAAAACAGCCAGAATTGACCAGAGACCAAGACAGCAGCTCCAGAGAAAGTAGACTGTTTTGCTTCTCATCCACCTGTGCCCCTTGTCTAAGCCTAGGGAAAAATCTGCGGAAGAGGGGGCATGGTAAAATGTAAGGGCTGTGATTGGGGTGAACGGTGAACCTACAGCAATATAGCCTGGACACTCATTTGATCAACTTGATTGAACATACAAGCCCCCCCCTGCTGGATGGTGGGACCAAGGGGCTGTGTGGGTTTGGACACAACTGTTTGCAAGTTGGTTTTGAATGAAGGATGCTTGTACTCATAAATTATCACTTATTGCTATAAAATGGAAAAAAAAACTGAGAGAAAGATGCAGGACAGTTCTGGCAGAATGCATGATCTGGGATGGGGTGCAGTGGGATCGGGGGAAGGGAAGGGGAAATATGCCTGAGCTGAATTGGAAAATGATGTATGAAATACACAAAGCATCAATAAAAAAAAGTCTAAAAAAAATCATTTGGTCTCTCTCTGCTTCCTGTGCCTGCTTGAAGTTGTGATTGCTTGGCTTTCTTCTTTGGCCATGCCTCTATGGACTCTAACCATTTGGAATTATAAACCAAATAAACTCTTCTATAAGTTGCTTTGGCCAGTGTTTTATCATAGCAACAGAAAAGTATCTAATATAAGCAGCCAGCATGAAATCCTTTTGGGGGCAGATTCAGATGGGGAAGAGGTCTAAATATGATTAAGATGCACAAAAATTCAATAAAATAAATAAAATAAAAATAAACAACTGTTCAATCTGTTGCAGACCTTACCAGCACTTGCCAGGGAATCCAGCCACTTTCTGAACTAATCTTTGTTGTGCAGGCAGCTGTCTTTTCTATTCTCTGAGATGCAAACCTCTCCAGGGAAGAGCTGCTGCCTCCTTGCCACCTTTTCTTTGTTGTACATGCTGCCTGATTCTGAGCTCAGGAGTACTGGCCAACTGACTTGACTGTTCTTAGAACTTCAGTTTCTTCAACTGTCTGACCTCAACATTACTGACTTTGCTATGAGTGTCCAAGAAACACCCATTCCCTCTGGACTCTTTCCCAGAGAACCTAAAGTCCATGCAGTAGGACTTAATTCATTTTCCTTCTCATTGTAACCCAAGAAATGGTACACAGTACTCAATAAATATCTGTTGAACAAAGGAATAAAATGAAGCTACTGATGACAAGAAACACTGCAAATGTCAAGTGCATGATTATTTCATATTTAACTGGTTTTTCAAAGACATTCTAAAAACAGATTTATCAGGCATCTCCTAGCCACCTGCCATACATATTCCAGAGCTCCCTAGGGGGCAAATTCTACCTCCCCCAGCCTCCAAGCAGCACAGCATGATTTGTAAAGTAGGCAGAGAGAACCTGGGAAAGCTTCCTGTGAGGACTGAATGGCCAGTGGCTGTTTGCATAAGAAATGAGTGCTCCCGGTAACCTTTTAAAAAACAATAAGAATGAAGTTTAAAATTACTTTATCCAAAAAAAATTACTTTATCCAAATTAGAAATAAAATGCAATATAGAACTGTGAAAACAAAACCCTTTATGTTTCTAGGTGACCTGATAGGTGCAAATAAATAGGTCCTCAGATACTGGCTTTTACTTCATTATCTTATTTAATCTTCACAGTTATAGAAGAGGATTCTGTTAATTGCATTTAATTTATTAGTTTTATTTTACATATAAGTGTGCATTGCCTACATGCATGTAAGTTCACCCGCATCCTGCAATGCTGGCAGAGGTCAGAAAAGAATGTCAGATTCCTCTTGAACTGGAGTTATGGATGGTTATTACCAGCTGTGTGGGTGCTAGGAACTGAACTCAGGTCCTCTGTAACAGCACCTAGTACTCTTAATTACTGAGCCATGTCTCCAGCCCCTGTTAACTGCATTTTAAAGATGGAGAAATAGTGAGGTGTGGTGGTACATGCCTTTAATCCCAATGCTGGGGAGGGAGAGTCAAGTGGATCTCTATGAGATCAGAAGCCAGCTGCTAGTTCCAGAGCATCTGCAGCTACAAAGAGATCCTATCTCAGAAAAAAAAATCTAAAACTTAAAACCCAAAATAAATAAAGATGGAGAGAGTGTACAGAGCTTAGATTGAGGATTTCCCAGGACCATCTGAAGCACAGGTAGGAGCTGGGCACTTCAGCCAGGCGGATTGTTTGGTTTGATTCAATCATCTTGTATGGCTGTGGGGGCAGAGTCATCCTACTAGCTGGAATAAAAGGTGGGCGTGTTGCCACTGTGAAACTGGAGTGCACAGAGCTTAGATGGGGGATTTCCCAGGACCACCTGAAGCACAGAGTACCAGGGCACAGGGTAAACAGGCATACCCCACCACCAACAACTGAAATTGCCTAGGGAGTGTCCAAGTGGATTCTTTAGAGAAACTTCAGAACAGAAAGAGAAGAGTGAGAGTTAGACTTCC
The DNA here is from genome assembly GCA_009823505.1 of Rhizomys pruinosus. Lineage (NCBI taxonomy): Eukaryota > Metazoa > Chordata > Mammalia > Rodentia > Spalacidae > Rhizomys > Rhizomys pruinosus. Next base: position 900,556 of record VZQC01002336.1, read on the forward strand.
AGTAGAAAGCCTAATACTTAGACAAGTCAACATTCCATAAGCAAGGAGAAAAACAAATCAACCAATCAAACAAACGAACAATGAAGGCATCTGAAGGAGGCAAGTAAAGCAAGCCTTCAACACAGTGAAGAGGCATTTGGGATTCATATTGGAATACAGGCAAAGAGAAACCCACATGCCAGGGACAACATGGGAAAGGTGCAGGATAATTCCAGACCAATCTCTACCACCCCTGTGGGAGAGTCCTACAGTGGAATCCCCCTGGGGATAGCCAGGGACACAGATCTTAGAAGAACAATTGTGGACATACTCAAATAAACCAAAGGTTATAAAGAACAAGTCAGAGAACTAAGGAGAGAGAATGAAAAACTCAAGAAGGACCTAGAGAGAGAGAATGACAAACTCCAGAAGGAAGTGGAAACACTGAAAAGATCCCATGTTGAAAAAGATAAGGAAACCAACCAGCAAAGCAAAGAGCTACAGGAAGAGAGATTGAGAAGCTCCAAAAGGAAGTGGAAATACTAAAGAAATACGAAATGAAAAAGGAAATCAAACACTCATCCAATCAAGAGGAAATGAATGGAAAAAGAAATCAAACACTCATCCAATCAAGAGGAAAGGAATGGAAAAAGCCTCAGAAGTAGAATGGAGGAAGCAAAACAAAGAATATCAGACCTGGAGGATAACACAGAACAACTAAAAACCCTCAAGTAAAGATTATGAAAAATTTAAAAATACACAAAAGTGGAACAACCAGGAACTGTGGGACACCATGAAAAGATCAAACCTCTGCATCATAGGAATAGAGGAAGGAGAAGAAACCCAAGAGAATGGTATTGATCAGATCTTCAACAGAATAATAGATGAAAATTTCCCCAAACTAAAAAAAGACAAACCAATACAAATACAAGAAGCACATAGAACTCCAAACAGACAAAATCAGAAAACAAAACTCTCCACGCCATATCATAGTTAAAACGCTAGACACCCAAAACAAAGACAAAATTCTGAAAGCCACAAGAGAAAAACAACAAGTTACATATAAGGGGAAACCTATCAGAATTACAACTGACTTCTCAGTGCAAACTATGAAAACAAGAACATGGAGCAAAGCATTCCCAGTGTTAAAGGACTATAGATGCCAACCCAGGTTACTATACCCAGCAAGAAAAATCTTCCATGACATAAACAAGATGAAAGAATACATGTCCGAAAAACCAAGCCTTCAGAAATTAATAAAAGCATATCTGCAGAAGTAGAAACCTAGACAAAAAATGCAAATGGATAATAAGGTGAAAGGAAACAAGACACATCTTTCAGTTATAACCTTAAATATTAATGGACTAAACTCCCCAATCAAAAGACATAGACTGGGAGATTGGATAAGGAAACAGAATCCATCTATATGCTGTCTACAAGAAACGCATCTTACCTTCAAGGATAGGCATCACCTTAAAGTGAAAAGATGGACAAAAATATCGTAAGCAAATAGTACCAAAAAGAAAGCAGGTGTTAAACAAAAAAGAAAGTAGGTGTTGCTATTTTAATATCAGACAAAATAGACTTCAAAGTAAAAGAAATCAGAAGAGACAAAGAAGGCCATTACATTTTTATCAAAGGAACAATTGACCATGAAGATTTCACAATCATGAATTTATATGCACCAAACTCTGGTCCACCAAACTTTATAAAGACAATTCTCCAGGACCACAAGGGAAAGATTAACCCCAGTACACTCATAGTAGGGGACTTCAATACCCGACTGAGCCCTTGGGACAGGTCAACCATACAAAGAATAAACAGAGGGACATCTGAACTGAATGATACTATACACCAAATGGACCTCACAGACATCTACCGAATATTCCACCCTAATACCAGAGAAATACACTTTCTACTCAGCACCCCACGGAACATTCTCCAAAACTGACCATATACTGGGACCCAGAAGAAACCTCCACAAATACAAAAAGATTGAAATAATTTCATGCATTCTATCAGACCACACTGCAATAAAGCTCATTATCAACACCAGGAGAAGCCCTACTATCTATAAGAACAATGGAGACTAAACAACACACTCCTGGAAAATGAATGGGTCAAGGAAGAGATAAAGAAAGAAATAAAAGCATTCCTGGAACTGAATGGCAATGATAATACAACACAATAAAACCTGTGGGATACTTTAAAAGCAGTCCTAAGAGGTACGTTTAGAGCCCCGGATGCCTACATTAAAAAAAAACAAAAACAGAAAGAGCACAAGTGAACGATCTAACACTGCAGCTAAAAGCACTTGAGAGGCAACAACAGATGAACCCTAAATGCAACAGACAGGAAGAAATAACAAAAATCAGAGCAGAAATCAATGAAATAGAAACAAAGAAAACAATACAAAAAATCAATGAATCCAAAGGTTGGTTCTTTGAGAGAATAAACAAGATAGACAGACCCCTAGGCCAGTTAACCAAAAGAATGAAGGAACAACTCCAAATCAATACAATCTGTGATGAAAGGGGAAATATCACAACAGACAAGGAAAAGATCCAGACAATCATATGGGAATACTTTAAGAACCTATACTCTACTAAGTTTGAAAACCTAGGAGAAATGGGTGAATATCTGAAATCCTGGGAATCACCAAAGCTCAACCAAGAAGAGATCGACAGCTTAAACAGACCCATAATATATGAAGAAATATATCATAATATATGAAGATGTAATAAGAAACCTCCCAACTAAAAAACAGCCCAGGCTCAGACGGTTTTATGGCAGAATTCTGTAAAACACTTCAAATAGACTTACAACCATTATTACTCAACTTTTTCAGAAGGATACAGAGGGAATTCTCACAAATTCCTTCTATGAAGCCAGCATCACTCTAATATCAAAACCAGGCAAAGACAGAACCAAAAGGAGAACTATAGACCCATCTCATTAATGAACACAGATGCAAAAATTCTCAACAAAATACTTGCAAACACTATACAGACCCACATCAAGAAGAACATCCATCATGGCCAAGTTGGATTCATACCAGAGATGCAGGGATGGTTTAACATACGAAAATCAATAAACATCATAAAACATATAAATGGACTGAAAGACAAAAACCACACAATCATCTCAATTGATGCGGAAAAAGCCTTTGACAAAATTCACCATCCCTTCATGCTTAAAGTCCTAGAGGGAACTGGATTGGAGGGATCATTACTCAATGTAATCAAAGCCATATACAGGAAACCCACAGCCAATATCATCCTAAATGGGGAAATGACAGCATTCCCTTTAAAGGTAGGAACTCAGCAAGGCTGCCCCCTGTCACCACTCCTCTTCATTATAGTGCTTGAAACACTTGCTAGGGTAATAAGGCAAGAAAAGGAAATTAAAGGAGTTCTAGTTGGAAAAGAGGAAGTCAAGCTATCCCTCTTTGCTGATATGATTGTTTACTTAAAGGATGCTAAAAAAAACTCTACCAGAAAACTCCTAGAAATGATTAAGAGCTTCAGTAAAGTGGCAGGATACAAAATTAACTTAGAAAAATCAGTAGCCTTTCTTTACACCAACAACAAGCAACTGAAGAAGGAATTCAAGGAGACCTTCCCACTCACAATAGCCTCAAAAACAATAAAATTCCTAGGTACAAACCTAACTAAGGACGCCAAAGATCTCTACAAAAAAAATTTAAACCCCTGAAGAAGAAAATTGAAGAAGACATTAGAAGATGGAAAAACCTCCCATGCTCATGGATTGGGAAAATTAATATAGTAAAAGTGTCCATTCTACCTAAACTCTTGTACTGATTTAATGCAATCCCAATTAAAATCCCCAAGAGTTTCTTCACAGGCTTGGAAAAAAAAGCCCTTAATTTCATTTGGAAAAACAAAAGACCCCGAATAGTCAAAGCAACACTGAGTAAAAAGAGCAATACAGGGGGATCTCTATACCAGACTTCAAACTATACTACAGAACTATAGTCATAAAAACAGCTTGGTACTGGCACAAAAACAGACCTGTTGCCCAATGGAACTGAAGCACATACAATTTCAGCCACCTCATATTTGACAAAGGATCCAAGAAGACACAATGGAGGAAAGACAGCATCTTCAGCAAGTGGTATTGGCAAAACTGGATCACCACTTGTAGAAGAATGAAATTAAACCCCTACCTCTCACCCTGTACAAAAGTCAACTCCAGATGGATTAAAGATCTCAATGTGAAACCCCAAACTCTGAAGGTGATAGAAAAAAAGTTGGCAGCAGACTACAAGATATAGGCGTAGGAAAGACTTCCTAAATGAGACAGCAGCTGTGCAAGAATTAAGGTCAACAATTGACAAATGGGACCTCATTAAACTCAAAAGCCTCTTTACAATTAAAAGAAACCATCAAGGAGGTGAAGAGAAAACCCACAGAGTGGGAGGAAACCTTCACCACAGATACATATGACAAAGCATTGATTTCCCAGAATATATAAACCACTCAAAAAACAAAGAAGAAAGAAAACAAATGACCCACTCAATAGATGGAGCAAAGAGCTGAACAGAGACTTCACAAGTGAGGAATTGGAGATGGCTGAGAAACATCTTAAGAAGTGTTCAACATCATTAATAATTAAGTAAATGCAAATCAAAATCACTCTAAGATACCATCTTACTCCAATAAGACTGGCTAGGAGCAAGAAAACAAATGACACCAAGTGCTGGAGAGGTTGTGGGGAAAGGGGAACATTACAAGATCTCAACGTGAAATCCCCAAACTCTTGAAGGCTATAGAAGAAAAAGTTGGCAGCAGACATAGGCCAACACTATCAATTATATTTGCTGGTAGTTACTTAGTGACTAGTCAGTACACTTAAGACTTATGACTGGTTCCTTTCCATTTATTTGGATGTACATTTGTGTGCACATGTGTGCATACACATGTGGCTGCAGGTTTGTGTGTGTGTGTGTGTGTGTGTATACCAATATTGCGGTGTCTTCTTGATAGGCTACAGGAGTCACATGCCAGTGTCCCACTCAATGCCACCAGTCAATTAATTTCAAGAGTCCCGTTTTTCATAACACAGATTACTGATTGTGAATTCAACAATACATAGGTAATTTCCCTTACAGACAATTCCTTTCCTTTACTTGCCAAAAGTCTAGAATGTTATAACTTCTCAGATTCTCTGGATTTGTTTTTATAGATGTATATTAACAGAAGGCACAAAATCAATGTTTCTTAAATATTTGCATTAAATATATAGTCACTGTTATCACGGAGTCATAATACAACATTCCAAACAACAGCTCAAGTCTCTTGGCTCACAAGCTAATTCAAAAAAGGGTTCCATGTCTATGATTTACCTTGGGTATCTTACTTCTCCGGGATGAGATGGCAACCCGGCCTGAGTTACGTGGCAGTACTTCTCTGATTTCAATAGTATCATCTGACAAGAAGTAATGCAAGACAAATTCTCTACGTTCCCCAAATAGCGAGTTTGAATCATCCCACAGGCAGAAGAAACGCAGAACCTTCCCATCGTACTGGAGGAACTGTTTCAGGGTGTCGAAGGATTGAGAAGGATGAAAAGGATTCATAAACTCAAAGGTCTGTAAATGGAGAAAATACCAGAAATAATGCAGATTTTGCACAGTCACTTCAGGGAGACAAGCAATCAATTGTCATCAAGGTATTTTTTTCTATAAATTATTCTGTCATTTTTTTAAAGATTTCAGCTTATACTATAACATACAGCTATATGGATCTATAATCTTTTTTTAATTTTATTTGTTTTTTATGTGTATGAGTGTACTGTCTGCATGTAGGTTGGTGCACCTGTGTCGTGCAATGCCTCAGAGGTCAGAAGTGGGTGTCGGATTTCCCTGGAACTGGAGTTAAAGACGGCTCTCAGCTGTCATGTGGGTGCTGGGGATCAAACCCGTGTCTTCTGCAAGAGCAGCCAGTACTCTTAACCGCTAGGTCATCTCTCCAGACCTTATAATCAGTTTTAACCTTAAGAATATGAATATAGACAAGTATTAGGAAGCTTTCCTTATTTTGTTAAAAATTATTTTAATATACTCAACTGTATTTCCAGATTTTTTTCTGAAACATGATTTTTCTCAGAGCTTAACACGATTGACTAAAAATGGACAAAACTGCGGCTGAAAGACAGCTAAGTGGTTAAGAGCACTGGCTGTTCTTGCAGAGGACCTGGGTTTGAATCCCAGTACCTACATGGTAGCGAACAACCATCCATAACTCAAATTCCAGAATATCTGACGCCCTCTTTTGTCCTCTGTGGGCACTGCATGACATGGGTGCACTTAGACACATGCAGGCAATACACTCATACACATTAAAGAAAAATAAAAAAGTAAATTTTTAAGGGATTCTACAATATAATGACACAGTTGTTTGCAGATAACATTGATGTTACTCAATATGTCATACAATTAGGTAATTGGTGCATTTTGCAAGTATCTATGTCCAAATTTTGAACAACCCAAGGTTCCCATAGTCCAGTTGGAGAAGTTCGTATGCACAGGCATGTTGATCAGTTAGGAGTCCAGACTATATTCCTGTTGACTCATGATTCAAAGTAAAATATTTTTAAAAGAATGGACAAAAGTAATCTATAGTGACAGGAACTGGAACAGTAGTTCCTTCTGCATAAGAAAAGGGGATGACAGCAGGATACTTGACCAGGAAGAGGAACAAAGAAATTTTCTGAGGTGATAGAAATAGCCTATCATTTTTGTCTTTTTTATAGTGCTAGTAATTGAACCCAGAGTCTTATACATGCTAGGGAAATGTTCTACTAGTAAGCTACATTCAAAGCCCCAGATATTTTATATCCGATTTTCATATTGGTTAAATAGCTATGTACAGTTTTCAAATCATTAGTCCCTATTGATTTCGGATCTGTATAACCAATTCCATGTTAATTATTTTTCAATTAAAATGTGTCTTTTCACTAGAAATTCATCTATCTATTTATACACACACAAGCGCACACACACACTTCTAATTCTTTTACATTTTTGAGAAGATGAAAGAAAAAATATATATTTGTGGTTTAATTTTGCTCAAAGAACTTCAGGTATCAAAGATCTATAAGCCCACTGGGAATAGGGGCAGAGCAAATGGGGAGCTCACAGGTCCACACAGGATGGAAACACACTTCAGCAGTATGTTCCACACTCTGCCCTAAAACAGAAAGCTCCACAGACTTCTTGGGGCAGCTTTTCCTTCAATTTGCATCTTCTGAGCCCTGTCTTAGAGTATACTTGCCTCCATTCTATTTGGTATAGCCAAATGGCACTGTTATGTAAAGAAAGATTCACTGGGGAGAAATTATTCAAATCACATTACATGATCTTTTTATAAATTCTTTAAGTTTTGTGTCTATCCAGGGCAGTCTAGGAGCACTGTAACCTCAAAACAAGAGAGAAACACAATAGCTTCTAGAGGCCCTTCAAGCCTTATCTTTGATATTTAAGTGAAATTATGGGACCTCTACTTTCATTAAAAATGCTTTTAATGGTAAGAAATGCATTACTGATTATACACCATTAAAATCTTGTTCAGTTTAAGTTAAATAGTTTAACTTTACATTCTCAGGCAGTAAACACTTAAGAACTAAATCTTTAAAAGTCAATATAAAAGCCTCTTATTAAACTTTTAATTTTCCAAAGATTTCTCTATTATCCAAGAGGATTTTTCCCTAATGGAATACTACAATGAGCCTCCCACTCTGAAAGGAAATCATTGAAAACATTTGATCATCCTGGGTATTTGTTTTCAGTTCCTAACACAATCCTTCTTTTCATAAATCTATGAAGTCCCACAATATTCTATGCAATTTCATAAAATAAATCATCATTCACAATCACTATCATATAATAACAACTGCTAATGAGTGAATATAGCTCCACATAAGGAGCCAGTAACTCATAAGGATCTATTTCCTTAGGTTCTTTCAGTGGTTCTAAAGACTTTGTATTTATCATCTAAGGCATTTGGAGGAAATAAAAATGAAACAGAACTAAAAAATCTTTTTGCACAGTGATACACATCTATTTTTATCTTAGATATTCAAGGAAAACACACACACACACAGACACACACACACACACACACACACACACATGCACTTCACAAGAGAATTCTTTCTAAAAGTAAATGTACTGGGACTGGAGAGATAGCCTAGCGGTTAAGAGCACCGACTGCTCTTGCAGAGGACCCGGATTCGATCCCCAGCACCCACATGGCAGCTGAGAACTGTCTGTAACTCCAATTCCAGGAGAACTCCAGTTCCAGGGGAATCCGAGACCCTCTTTTGACCTCCGCGGCATTGCACCACACGGGGGCACAAACCTACATGCAGTCAGCACATTCATACACATACAAAAATAAATAAAATTTAAAAAAATTTTAAAAAGTAAATGTACTACAAGATTTTAAAACAATGAAAATCAGAAGAAATGAATTTATGGGAATAGAAATAAGTAGGGAGAGGGATTGATTTAACAAATGAATGAGGGATTTTCTGGGAGGGGCAGGGAATGGGAATGTTCAACACCTTGATTTGATACAGGTTATACTGGTACAGACATTTGTTAAGATTCATCCAAAAGTAAATTTACTATCTGCACATTCTACTGTGGGTAGTCATATACCAATAATAACAAAAAAGATCTAGGAGTGGCAGCACATATCTGTAAACTCAAGTGGTAGAAGAACAGTGAGTTAAGGTCAGCACAGATTACACAGAGAATTCAAAGACAGCTGTTGTTACATTAGTGACACCCTATCTCAAAAAGCTATGAATGAATGAATAAAAAAAATAAAAATTAAAAAGAGAAATGGCCAGATGTGGTGGTGCATGCCTTTAATCCCAGCATTTAGGAGGCAGAGGCAGGTGAATCTCTGTGAGTTCAAGGCCAGCCTGGTCTACACAATGAGTTCTAGGACAGCTAGGGCTACAGAGAGACCCTGTATAAATAAATAAATGAGTAAATGAATGAATAAATAAATAAATAAGAAAATTATACTAGGTACACAGAAATTTCCATTTTGGACCCAACAATGAAATTTGCCAGGTATATGACCTAGCCAATAATACTTCCTCCTTTGAGTATTCATATTGTTCTTCTGGAAAATAGAAAATTGGCTTTTTTTATATTTTTTAATTTTTTATTTATTTCTGGGTGTGTATGAATATACTGTCTGCAGGCAGGTCTGTGCACCCGTGTTGTGCGAAAATTGGCTTTTTTTTTAAACCACAGAAAGACAACAATGAGTCTTTACTCCTTACACTAGGGTCAGACTTTAAACAAAAGCATGTTTCATAATTGGGAGACATCAGAATCATCACCCACTTCACTCTTCTAGGACATTTCGGCATCCAATGCCCAAGTTCCAAGAAGGAAGAAAAGGGGTGTGTATTCAAGATTTGATCCATTCAATCACTAGAAGAGAAGAAAGATTCTCTCATCCTGAGATAAGCAACTAAAAACAGAAAGGATAAGCAGAGGAAATGTAGTTCTGACTCCCATACTATCAGTGATCATAAACTACTTATGAGCTTCTAGAAATTATCCCACTTAAGCAGCTTCTAAATACTCCTATTGCCTGAAGGGAAGCACCTCAAAAAAGAGGTGGGGGTAGTGGAAGGGGGCCGTAGCAAAGGAGGGAATGAGAGGTACATTCCTTCCTGTTCTGAGGCCCACACTCAGCCTTCCCTCCAATCAAAAACAGAACAAGATGACTCTAATAACTATGGTCTTCAAAGTTCTTCTTCATCTGCATTCAGAGTGCCAACATCCTTTGTTGATTGCTCTGCAAACAAGAACTCATGGGTACACCAATTCTTACCTCTCTCCTCATCTTTGTGTAAGGATCTACTGGACACTGTCCTGGAGGATTCACTTTGGTTCCTATTTTCCTCAAAAAGTTTTTTGTAAATGTATCACAATCATAAATTTTGAATGTCCGGCCATAGAAGACAACATCTTTGTTGATATTGAAATCGTCCACGGTATAAAACCGATCATTATCAGGAGGTGGCAGAGAAATCCGATGACGCCTGATAGAAATTCCTGTAGAATGAAGTAAAACTGTTTTATCATGTGGCTACCAGGAAGTTATGCTATATATCTCAGCGATAGTCCCTGAATGTTTTCTTAAAGCAGGGTGGTAAGCAAAAGAGCTTTTCCTAGGAGGCAGCATTAAACATTCAAACTCAGAGTGAAAGGGATCCAAGAGTTTGGAGATCCAGCCTAGTGGCATCTGTATTCCCTAAGTGTTGTTAGGGAAATACTTTTATGAATCATAAAGACCAGGGTAGCCTTCAAAATAGAAGAGGAGTAGTGTAAGCACAGTGTGCAAATGCCACTCTGTCATCTACCTTTCTCCAACAAATAGGCTTACTTTCAGCTTGTAGCACTCCATGTGTTCTACTAAAAAAAGGCTTAATGTCTGAAGCTAAATGTTCATAAAAAAGGTATACTCTTGTTTAAAAACAACCCAATAAGCTTTAGTTGTATGCACCAGCTATTATTTACAGTTTCAATAAGTATGAATGACTTTAGGCTGCTTGCAAGCTTCATGCAATCTTCTTTTTTTTGAACTCATTCTGCCTTCTTCTTCCTCTATAGGTTCTGCCTAGCTCTACCCAACAACCCCATCAAATGAGAATTGCAAAAGCCTTCATAGTTTCAACCATAACTTTGAGTCAGGGGCTCCTAATTTCATCACATCTTCCATTTCCAAACTTAGGATGCCCATTCACTTCTAGGTTGAGACAAAAACAAATAACAAAAAACAAAAAACAAAAAAACCAGTTCATTACTCAAAAGAGGTTAACAGTAGTAAGGAGCTCATCATTTTTGAGCCAGTTTCCTAAGCCCAATTCCCAAGGGGAGGGAGACACAATAAAGAAAACACATACACACATGACATGACAGGAGAGGAACCCTGATTTTAGGGAATCCAAACCTTCTACAGTGAGCAGTAAATACGTTTATTAGGCTACACAGTAAACATGTCTGCCCTTTGTGCTGCAGGGAGACATTGCCTTTATCTTCCAAGGCTATAAGCTAAACAGTGAGACCATCTTTGTATTTTCTAAGCTATTTAGATAGACACATGATAGATAGATAGATAGATAGATAGATAGATAGATAGATAGATAGATAGATACAATAGATGATAGAGACAGACAGAAATAGAGATAGATAGATAGATAGATAGATAGATAGACAGATAGAAATAGATGGATAGATAAATAGACACAGACAGACAGATTGATGATAGATATAGATAGATAGATAGATAGATAGATAGATAGATAGATAGATAGATAGATAGATGATAGATAGATAGATACAGAGATAGATACAGAGATAGATAGATTGATAGATGATAGACATAGATAGCTAGAGATAGATAGATGATAGAAAAATAGATATAGATAGACAGAAATGATATAGATATGATTGATGGATATAGATGATAAATAGAGATAGGATAGATCAATGACAGACATACACAGAGAGATAGATGATAGAAAAATATAGATAGAAATGATAGAGACATGGTAATAGATAGATAATAGACACAGACAAATTGATGATAGAGATAGATAGAGATAGATAGATGGATAGATAGATGATAGAAAATAGATATAGATAGATATAGATGATAGACATAGGTAAAGATAGATAGATAGAAAAAGATATAGATAGACATGATAGAGATATGATTCAGATAGAGATGATAGAGATGTGATAGATAGATGACAGACATACATAGATGAGAGAGAGATAGATAATAGAAAAATATAGATAGAAATGATAGAGATATGGCTGGTAGATAGAGGTGATAGATATAGAGAGACAGATGATAAATAGATGAGAGAGATAGGTGACAGAGAGAGATAGAGAGATAGATGATAGACACAGACAGACAGACCCTTGAAGCAAAGGATCAAGCAAAGAACAGTCAGTGCCTCTGCTTGCAAGGTGGACAGAAACATAGGATACCTGTGCAGAATTGGTCTCTCGATTCTTGCAGCTGACACAGGCCTGAGAACCTACCCTAAGAGCAAAGAGAAAAAGGGAAGCAAAGCAACCTGAAGAGCTACTGATCCAGTAATACTTGGCTTGTATGACCTCAGTTGGAAATATTTTAAAAAAAGATGCCAACTTACCTTCTTGGTATTTTATATAATACTAAGAATAGTGCCTTTTCTCAAAAATCTAGAAACACTTTAAAATGTTCATTCTTTTTCATTAAAGAACATTTAATGAGCATCTTTTTGTGCCAGGAACTGTGTTAGGCTCCATTTCATTACTCCATTTATCTTTTCAGTTTGTAATGGAGAAATTAAGTAAAATCATTTTCATCTTCTTTTCTTCACAGCAATTTTTAATTACTTAGCACATTAAATTAAAATAATAAAACTATAAAATTAGAACTGGCCTAGAATATTTTTAAATATACCCACACTACATAAAAGATGATATAATTTTACTGCAAAGAATTATATTTCAATTAGCCTTTAATTCATGACACTGAAAACAGTATGCAAATTATTTAATCATTCAAGATTAGACATTTAGAACAAATTACATACTATAACATCTATAAAAGGATGGGCATTTCAGATAATTCCAGGAACCATTACACATCTCTTTAAAATACTTACATTCTGACAGTTTTTTTTTTAAATAAAAAAGATTTATTTAATAGTCTGGAGCTTCTTCAAAAATTCCATGTAGGCAGCTGGGGAGATGGCTTACTGGATAAAGCACTCACTCCACCACTGTGAGAACCAGAGTTCAGATCACCAGAATCCACATAAAAGCCAGTCACAAGTGGCAGCTGCCTATAATCCCAGTCTCCTGGAGGCAGAGACAGGGGATCCCCAGAGCAAGCTGGCTAGCTAGAGTAGCCTGAATCAGTGAGCTGCAGGTTTAGTGAGAGACCCTGCCTCATTAAACAAAGTGGAGAACAATTGAAGAAGACACCCAACACCAACCCTGAGCCTCCACACACGTGCACAGATATACACATTCATGAAATTCCATCTATATTCACCTTTGTACTTCACTGTAAGAACTTGAATAAACTAGTTATAGTTTTTGTTTAATAAAAATAGGAATTTCGCCAGGCGTGGTCATGTCTTTAATCCCAGCACTTGGGAGGCAGAGACAGGTGGATCTCTGTGAGTTCAAGGCCAGCCTGGCCTACACAGTGAGTTCCAGGCCACCTGGGGCTACAGGGAGAACCTGTCTCAAAAAAAGACAAATAAATAAATAAATAAATATCCTATAATTTTCTAGATACAGAATAGACTACAGGGCACTTAATTAATAATCATCACAATCATCATCATAGCCCTAGAAAAGATTTTTATTTACAGTTTCTCATTTAATTTTCAATAATTCCTGAGACAGACTACATGAAATATGAGTGCTCACTATGTAGATGAGGAACTAAAGCAAAGAATGCTTAAATGCTTTGCCCATTGTGATAGCCTAACAACTGACAGAGAAGCATTTTGGACTTGAAATTTCAGGCTTTAACTAAATACCATTATTTTCCAATCATCTCACTGTACATCATCCACAAATTACTTAAGTAAAGGAAAAGAGGAAGACCCACAGGCAAAATAGAATACAAATGAGTTAGAGAGATGCCAGCTGCCAGGAGGAGATAAATTGGTGACAGAGCTGCTCTTTCAAAACAGCCTGTCCACATTCTAAGGACAAATTTCCAGAGCCAGCCACCTGCCCCCCGCCCCCCCCGCAATGATTCCTGCCACAGGGCCAGCCCCACAGCATTTCTGCCCCACCACCGCCTCCATCTCAAGCTTCCACACAACTTCCTTATCTCCACCCACACATTTCTCTCACTAGATGCTTTTGAAAACACCAGAGAAATTCTCTGTGGTAACTGAAAATGGCCTTGACCATCTGTGGGCTAGAAAGAGAAGGCAGGTCTCGGGGCTGGAGAGATGGCCTAGCGGAGAACACCGACTGCTCTTGCAGAGGACCTGGGTTCGATCCTCAGCACCCACATGGTGGCTAAGAACCGTCTGTAACTCCAATTCCAGGAGAACTCCAGTTCCAGGGGAATCTGAGACCCTCTTCTGACCTCCGCAGCATTGCACAACACGGGTGCACAGACCTACATGCAGACAGTACATTCATACACATACAAAAATAAATAAAATTAAAAAAAAAAAGAGAAGGCAGGTCTAAAAACAAAAAGATAAATTGGGTAACAAGAAATCTAACATCACAATTCTGCATTAATTAGAAAACCAATGTGGACCATTTAAAATGCATAGGTTCATGTGAGAGCTTTCAATCACATATTCCTGGAGTCGTTCAACTGTGTGCTATGGGGATTATAACATCTATTTATTGGGATTTGTGTGTTTATAGGCTTCCACGATAAATAGCACAAACTCTACCAGTAGGAGTTTACTCTAGAATACCAAGGAAATGGGCAGGATGCCATGTGTTTGGCACACATTGAAGAACAGCTGGTCGTTAAAGTAGATAAATAAAAATAATATTACAAAATTTTTAAAAAAGCACCATATTTGCCCCTTAAATTCTCAGGTGTTTATCTTCCCAGCTGTCCATAAAGCTAGTTTGGACACACATCTAGGCACCAAGTACTTACTTTACAGTTTGTCGTCATCTTTTTTTTTTTTTTTTTTTTTGGTCTTTTTGACACACAGTCTCCCTGTAGCCCCAGCTGTCCTGGAACTCACTATGTAGACCAGGCTGGCCTTGAACTCACAGAGATCTGCCTGCCTCTGCCTCTGCCTCTGCCTCTCAGAGTGCTGGGATTAAAGGCTTGCGCCACCACGCCCCGCTCCTCATCTTATTTTACATCTCTCCTCCTTTTTAAAAGCCATGCTATCAGACTGTACCATGCAACCTTTAACTCCCCAACAGTTCCCTATGATGGAGCTCAAAGTGGCCAGATATCCGTTTATGTCCAACATGCTTTTATGTCAATTAGGACCTGCCTTAGATTTTGCTCTTAAACCTAAATTCAGTTTTGTGAAATTCACCTTCCAGAATTAAGATGCTAACCTTTTATCTCAATCGTAACTGTAAACATATCCATTTCATTTTAGTAATACTGCATAGCTGGGGTGAGAGGAGATTAGTGACAAGTATTTAAGTTCATGAAAATAAAGATGGAACTGCCTTTGTCACTATGTCTACTAAATTTATATCCTAAAAAATACAAGGAACTTTAACAGTGATCAGATATGATAATCATTCCCTTGTGTGACTTGTGTTCACTACATTGATCCACTAATGTGACTATTCCTGTTTCACTGATATTTTTTAGAAAGCTTTCCCTTTGGAGTATGAGTTTATATATTTTTCTGATAAATACCACCAAATGAACAAAATATTAAAAATCCCACAACTTTGATCATAATGAGAAGTAATTAACCGTATGTAAGTCCCCCCTTAGATCACTCAATCAGTACCAAAATATAACCTGGTAGGTTCTGTAATACCCTCTTGCATTGTCGTCATTACATATTCTGTGATCTATCCTCAAATACCTCCCAAGTTCTTATCCCACCCACTATTTTCCCATATTTTTATTTCATGTTTTGCCTTTAGACTGCTCTGCCTTTCTCTTCCAACTTTATCCAGGAAAACTTTTATGTTCCACTCAAATGCTATCTTCTCTAGTAGATACTAGCTTTCCTCCTCTGATCCCTTAAGTATCTGATACCACTGATGATCTCTGATTATACCATTGTATCATAGCCATTGTATACTACCTTCTCTCCCATCCTTTCCTTCATCTCTTATTCCTTCCATAATATTTATTAAATACCCACTATGTACTAAACACATACCTTCATTCATCTTTGCTCTTCAAATCTTTAAAAAAAAACATTTTGTGTATGGTATACACACAGACATGTTCACATCTGCTTATATGTCCCAAAGTGTGTGTGTGTGTGTGTGTGTGTGTGTGTGTGTGTGTGTTTAGGCTAGGATATCTTCCAGTATTGCTTTCCATCATACTTTTTTGAAGCAGGGTCTCTTGCTGAATCTAGAGTTCAGTAATTTTCAAGGCCAGCAAGCCCCAAAGATTTTCCTGTTTCTACTTTCCCAGTACTATGACTACAGGTGCATACCACTGTGCTTGGCTTTTTACATGGGTGCTAAGGAATCCTCATGTAGGGCCTTATGCTTATGTGGCAAACATGTTACCAACTGAACCATATCCTCAGCCTCTTCCACTATTAAATTCTATGTTGTTCTATTCAGTTTTAATTACTGTTTCAATAGCCATAGCCCAGGGTTATCAGATTTAGTAAACTGAAATATAGAATGGCCAATTAAATCTGAATTCCAGAAAAAAATGAATAAATTTTTGCTGTATGTCTCATGCACTATTTAGGATGTGGTTGTATTAAAAATCCCTTCATCTGTTACCTGAAATTCAAATTAGTCATCTCATATTTTATCTGGCAGCCCTATCACTGCCCTTTTCTACTTTATGGAATATGATGCTTAGGTATAGAATGTGTTCAGTATGACTGAATGGCATACAAATGGGGAACTTCTATTTTGTAATTACATTTCCTTCATTCTGGTAGACCACTGTTTTTAAAAATATAAGAAATGCTAGCTAGTTGAGGGATCAAGAAAAGCCATTAATGAAGATCATTGTCCTTAACCAAGGTTGCACTAATAACCATGTAAAATCCAGTTCTTGACCCCCAGGTCTGCAGAACAGCAAGGTCTGGAGTGGGTTAGGAGATTCTTATAACTCCCCAACTGAAACTGACTGGTATGAATCAGGCCAGAAATCACAGTATATGTCTAATAATTCTTTCTCTTTAACACAGACTATTTTGGACACAATAGTACTGGACTGACAATAATTCTCTTAGACAAGTAGGGTTGTTAAACTGCTGGGTTTACCTGACATTTCTGGCCTGATGGAAAAATTGTTTTAACTACATGCCAGCAGAAAAGCAACAAATTCTATAAATATAACACATATAACCCTAAAGAAAGGGATGTCTTGACAAGAAATGAAAGCAAGCCTTAAACCGTAACAATGACTTGACTCACAACACACACAAATCTCTTTGCCACCAAGAGCTAGTGGATATTAAAAACATGTTGCCTGATTAGAAGCTGCATTTAAACTGAATGACTATCCTTGTACCATTCTAATGGATGACCCTTTCATTTCTAGCCTTTTCCAACCTCTCTGCACTCTATGAAAAAACAAAACAATAGTAGAGACCATTCAAATGGTGTATGTTGGGGGTGGTTATAATTCACCCACCTGTACTAATGACTGAACCATAAGGTCCACAAGTAACAAGTATGAGTGGACTTCCAGTACACTAGGAAAATACCAAAACCATATAGAGCAATAGTAACACAATCCTCAGAGCTCACGGGTACATGAAAGGCAGAACCTGGATGCATAAGACACAACTGATGGAAAAGACTGTGTATTCCTTCCCAGCAAGGTCCAAAACATTGGCTCATTAAGTCCTTTTTCTTTGCCCAGATCATTTAATTTAAGAAATCCTGAAGGCATTTAAATGATTTTTTTTTCAAACTATGTCCTTGATCAAGAGAATGGTTTCTCTCTAAAGAGCCTGATGACAGAGTTATTCATGTTTACTTTCAACAGTATTTGCTACAGTCCTCCAGGTTTGTCCACTCTGCTGACCAACTCAGTGTCATTATACAGTGTTATTGCTGTGTACTGTGTCTATAACCTTAGAGCTGCATCTTCATCAACAAAATGTCCTGAGCACAGTAAACCAATCAGAAAGTCTGACTATTTCCAGAGATGTTAAAACAGTCTTTGACTCGCATTTTCTTCCCCTCCAAGTCTTTATGAATAACATTCCTCCCCCCTTATATAAAAATAATTTTCAAATGAATCATCATGAGTTGTCTTTGGAGTCTGCCTTGAGAAATTTGAAATCATGAAATTCAGAAAAACGAAGCCTTAATAAGTGCCTTTCCAAGATCCTAATGGAGGTTGCATTTCACAGTTCTTGGATAGTTTAATGAAACAAAACCATAGTAGACAAGGGCCAGTGAACTATTCAAATATAAGCTTTCACTTAAAAGTAATAATAGGGCAGAGAGATGTCTCAGTCAGTAAAGTGCTTGCCATGCAAACATGAGGACCTGAGCTCCCATCCCCAGCAATTACATTAAAAAAAAAAAAAAACTGGGCATGGTAGCACATGCCTTCAATCTAAGAGCTGTAGAGTGGTGACAGAAGGATCCCATGGGCTTTCTCGACAGCTAATGTAAATATGAATCAGTGGACTTCAGGTTCAGTGAGAGACACTATACAAAAAAAGCCTATAAGAACATATATTTAGGGGTTGAAGACAGGGACTGGTGGTTAAGAGCACTGGCTGCTCTTGCAGAGGACTCAGATTCAGTTCCCAGCACTCACATGGCAACTCACAACTGTCTGTAATTCTAGTCCATGGGGATCCAACATCCTTCTTCTGTTCTCCACAGGCACCAGGCACAAATGGGGTACACATGAATACATGCAGGCACTCAGTATGCACAAAATAAAAATGAATAAATCTTTCAAATATGTTTTTGCTAAAGTAATACTGTAATACTGTCTACATACCTACTCAAATATACTAAAGTAATAACATGTCCACAGAAATGAAAGGCTGTAAATTTTCTCTTTACATTCTTTAATATTTTCAACATTTTCTAATATATTCTTACTGAGCTTTAAAAAGTGTCTTACATATGTTAAAAATGGTGCATGCCTTTAATCCCAGCACTCGGGAGGCAGAGGCAGGCGGATCTCTGAGTTCAAGGCTAGCCTGGTCTACATAGCAAGCTGCAGGACAGCTGGGACTACAGAGAGACCCTGTCTTGAAAATAAAAAAAAAATGACCATCAAGAGTATAGAACTGCCTGTTCCTTCCCAAAATAAAATGTCACACTTTTAGCCTTAAAGTTTGTGAAATTGCTTTTTCTTTCATTTTAAGGTATCTCCTTGTTTCTTCAGAGATTTACCATTCAGTCAAAAATTCTCCAGATAATGACAGGGAATACACTGTATATGAGCTGGAACACAAAGAGCAATGAGGCAGCTCACCATACCACTTCACTCCAACCTTTAATTTCTCCTTCAATGAGAAGAAAAATGCTGACAGAAATACCAAGTCAGATGCTCTTCCTCTCTGTCCCACCTCAACAGGGGCTTTCCTCCAAGAAAGGGAAACTATCTAGTTCTGGTTATGATCTGAGTGCCTAATTCTCAATCCAGCTTTCCTATCTTGATTTTTTCTCTACAATGTTCTGTCTGGTAGGTATCATCATGCAAATGCCCCAATAGTCTCATGGCCATAAATGCAAACTCCAATCCTGATTTACCCTCCATTATCTTGGGTTTTAAAAACTTATTATCATCCCCTCAATGGCATAGACCCCTGTGTCACTGGGTTAAGAATCAGGTAGAGGGAGTGAGAGAGATGGGTCAGTGGCTAAGAGCACCTGTTACTCTTGCAAGGGACCCAAGTCCAGTTCTCAGCACCTATGCTGAGCAGTTCATAAACGCCTTAACCCCACCTCCAGGGGATCCTATGCCCTCTTTTGGCCTACTCGGGAGCATAGTGCATATATATTAGATACACACACAAACACATGATTAAAAATAACTAAAATATTTTTTAAAGAATAGGATATAGCCAGTCATTTCCCTACACCTGTTTTCCTTTTCTGTAAAAGCTGCCAATGATGGTACCAATTGTATATGGTCAATGGGCTAGAGATAATGATATCATAGGCACGATACCATTAGATATTCCCTTCATCATTTTGTATTTAGTCATCAGCCGTAGCCCACCGATGCTGCTTTCCATTTCTACCACCCTGTCCTGGTTGGATATTCAGCATTTCTATCTGAGACAACTATAAAACTCTGAGACACTGTGCTCCCTTTTCTCTCCAGTCTTTTGGCCTGTAAATTCCATGAGACAGAGGTATGATGGGTCTTAATCCTCTTGTCCATTTTCCCATCATCCAGCATAATGCCTGGCATGAGCTAGGCATTTAACAAATACTTCTTGGCAATGCTGACTTGTTCTAAATTAATTGTTCCAAACACCAGATGCAATAAAGCCATGGTCCCAGAAAAAAAATTCATCTCCTGAGAACTGGTGAAGTCCTCTGCATGCTGACTGAGGAAGCATGAAGACCTTTTTTTCTCGGAAGCCCCAAATTCCTCTTTTTCCTCCCAGATCTCATCTTGGTAAATCATCTTGGTAAATCTTAGGCCTAAGGAAGTGAGTAGTAATCAAAAATTTTATTAAACATAGGCAGAAATCATAAGATGTTAA
Organism: Rhizomys pruinosus; assembly: GCA_009823505.1. Classification (NCBI taxonomy): domain Eukaryota; kingdom Metazoa; phylum Chordata; class Mammalia; order Rodentia; family Spalacidae; genus Rhizomys; species Rhizomys pruinosus. The sequence goes on from VZQC01002336.1 coordinate 920,956, forward strand.
ATAAAAATAAGAAGGTAGTGAGAGGAGATGTGTGTTAAATATAGAAAGGACAGATGGAAGGACTAAGACAAATAATTTTCAGTAAATATTAAATATATATGAGGCACCTGGACTCTAAATATTCATGTACACTAAATATACAATAGATACTAAATATTCATGAGTACTCAATATTCATAAGGCCTTAATTCGGCCATTCATTCATTGGCAACACCCATCCTGGCCCCATGTGTACTCTGTCCAAGAAACACAAGCAAAACCTATTACTATTCACTAGGCTCACTGGCAAGCGACAGCTGTGGCCAAGGATACTCATCTCTAAATCTCTCCAACTGAGCAAGTGGACCCTCGGTCCAGGGCACCTCCTGTCTCTGGGTCTCCTTACTTAATCCTCAGTTTGGGTCTCTAAGCTACACTATTTACAGGCAAGGCTGGTAAAGCAGAAAAAGGATATTTGTCCACTCCAGTACTCAGGCAGTATCTACTTTCTATCCACTTGAACTTGGCCCAATGTATATCTTTCCCTTTGCTGCTCAGTGGAGTTATTTGTCCTTTTTAATATGTGTTTGACTGGTTAGCTTGGTTTTGCAGTGCTATAGATAGAACCAAGGGCCTTGCAAATTCTAGGCAAGGACTGTACAACTGAGCTCCATTCTAAGTGTTCACTATTCATTTTAAGTTATTTATCATGTGATTTGTGCACTTTAATTTGGCCATAAGCCTTCTCTTCAAATACCTATGGGAAAACCTGTCTACATGTGTCTTGGAGGCCAGCACTGCTTTAAGCTACTCTCCCGAGTGGCCACATAAAGAACAGATAGTAATAGAAGGTGCAGAAATGGAGACCGTGAGACCATGGTAGGCACCCATCCCATTCCCATAGGCAAGAGATAACAGTAGCATAGGTTTGAAAGGTAATAAAGAAAACAAAAAGATATAGGCAGATTCAGCGTATGTTTTGTGAGGAGAATTCAGAATAGGATGACAGGTAGGAGTGAGGAAATGGGGAAAGGAAAAGGAGTGGAGATTGCAACAAGAAAGGACAGTTTTGAAGTCTGAAATATTGCAGGTAGCAAAACTCCAAATAAGAAAAAAAAAAATCACACTCAAGAATTATGCCTCCTTAGGCAACACGGAAACCTGGAATGTTATTTACACCAACCATCAACCAACCACTCAACTCTCCTTCTATATCCCTATCAAACTGACAGAAAAAAAAAAATCTGACTTGCTCCCAGAGGCATCCGTGTGTATCAAGAAACAAAGTGATGAATCTCTCCTCTCTTTGACCCTCCACAAGATCCCCAACATCAACTCCATCTACAACTTCCTGAAGTTCTCAGAGACTTCTTACTGACCTGAATTCTAACCCCTGTCATTCAGGATAGGGAAAATAAGGTCTCTTTCTCTAATAAAACACTCCTTTCATTATCCAAAGACATGTATCAAGCACACTTCCTTTTGCACTGCTCTGTCTTGCACATGACACATTTTCTTTTTTTTTTTTTTTTT
>VZQC01002336.1:923637-961860 GCA_009823505.1 Rhizomys pruinosus
TTTTTTTGGTCTTTTCGAGACAGGGTCTCCCTGTAGCCCCAGCTGTCCTGGAACTCACTCTGTAGACCAGGCTGGCCTTGAACTCACAAAGACCCGCCTGCCTCTGCCTCCCGAGTGCTAGGATTAAAGGCGCGCACCACCACGCCCTGTGTATGGAGGCTTTTAAAAAAAATAAAGAAAAATAATAATAAAGGGAGGAGTTATAAGGGAAAGAATCATAATGCAGCTTTAAATAGATACCTTGAGGCAGTCCACTATTAATCACCTCTGGTTCATTAACTTGAATGGTGTCATCTTCAAGGTAGAAATAGATTTTATAGTATCTTATTCTAAAGCTTTCTTGCAATATATCAGGTACTTTATCTTCCAAGTAGGCATCAAAACATAATACCTGTTGGAATTATAATTAGAAACTGTTTTAAAAAGTAAATTTACAATCAAGAAAGTATACTATATATCCTTTATACTGTTTTGTTAAAGAAAAAAAGTTGGGAGAATTTTTATAAGACATTCTCTACATCAGCTAAGAGGATAGGCAATCGAGGCTATAGCTTATAAAGATTATTTTACTTCTATTGCTCTCTAGTTAGAATAGTTAGAACAAAGAAATTACACTATGGTAAATTTCTGCCTGGCTTGGATCTCAAAGTAGGATTCAAAATGTGTTTATCAGAGGCATTTCTTCTCTCATGATGAACAATGTTTTGGGGTTTTCCCATTAAAATAACATATAACTACCTTGGTGCCGGAATAAAATTATCTTGACTTACCAATCCTTGCCTTGAAGTAATTCAAAAAAGGTGGATCTGAAAGTCTTCTACAAGCATGGATACTCTACCTAATATTTCTCCAGGAATCTAAATAGTCTAGTTTAGCACTAGACCTAAACATCTTACATGGGTGCGAGAAGGGGAAATGAAGTTGATTCTAAAGTCATTTTGGTAAAAATCAGAGACAGTAAAAAATATTCTGAAAAAAATTCCTTGACCACTTTGGAAAACTGTATCTTTCAGCAAGAAAAACAAATGCTTTTTCTCATGTTAAACTAGGTGACTGTATGACTTTTCTGGAAAACTAGTCTCTATGCTTAGGTGCTATGTGCCACAGATAATACGTGTCCTTCACCTTTGAGATCATTCTTAACAGGACAGCCTACTCACAGAGAAGGCCAGGAGGACTGAGGACAATAGTTAGAAAAATGTATTTAAACTGATTTGGAGCTTGACCTAGGGCATAGACCTTGACAGCTCTATTTAAATATGTACTTTATTTCTCACATTTGATTAGTTTTTTAGTGTGAGACAGCATGTGGTGTATGTATGTGCACACTGTGTGTACAAGCACATGCATCCAAGCATTTACAGAGGCCAGAGAACTCTGGGTGTTCTCTATCACACTCCACTTTATTCCCTTGAGACAGGATCTGTGATGCAACCTGGAGTAAGGCTGACAGCCAACAAGCCCCAGCAACCCTCCTGTCTCCTCCTTGTAAAGTGCCGGGGTCACAATGCAACTGTGCCCACAGCCAGCTTTTTCTTTAGGCACTGAGGATTCTAAGCCAGGTCCTCACGTTTGCACAGCAAGGGCTCCCACCCACTAAGGCTACTCCCTCGCCCCAGCTTCAGTTTTAATTGAAGTTTTAAAAGTTAATTGTGCATTTGCTAGAACTCTCAGATTATTAAAAATGGACAGTATGCACATCAATCTATCCCTTAGGAGTGTTCAGTTATCCTAATTAAAAATATACATTCAGGTTGGCAAGGTGGCTTGGTCGGTAAGGGTACTTGCCACACAAGCCTGAGGACCAGAGTTTGATCGCTGGAGCCCATGTAAAGGTAAAAGGAAAGAACCAGCTACACACAGTTGTCCTCTGACAGCATGTGCCATAGCACATACAGCATACTTACACAATAACAAAATTTGAAAATGTGGTAGAAAATACATTCCAGGATCTCAGTATACAGCCCAAACTGGACTCAAACTCACAGAGATCCACCTGAGTCTGCTTCCTGAGTGGTGAAAGTAAAGGTGTATGCCACCACCTGACAAATCTCTTTAAAAATGTTTTTATGATACTTATTTGGGTGTGGGTGTGGGTATGCGCACAAATGTATGTGTACCACAGTACACATATGGAGGTCAAACAACAACTTGTAAGGGTGAGTTCTCTCCACCATATGGATTGTGTGGATCAAACCAAGGTCCTCATGTTTGGCAGCAAACACCTCTACCCAATGAGCCATCACGCCTTCCCTCTTTTAAATGGCATTTTCTTGGAAACCATGTGAACCGCATTTGGCAGGGTGTGTGATCTTCAGTTCCTTACAAGCCTCCACAAACCCTAGACTATTTAGAGTACAAGGTTACCTGCCTGATCACCAAGGCACTTGGGAGTTTTTATCCTACCCTAGAGATGACAGAATATGACTCACACAACAATTTCTAGAGAAGCTTCTAGGGAAGATGAAAGACCAATAATGTTCAATGAGGCTTTTTTTTTTTTTTTTTTCTTCGGCTTTTTGTGACAGGGTCTCCCTTTAGTCCCAGCTGGCCTGGAGTTCAATATGTAGACCAGGCTGGCCTTGAACTCACAGAGATACATCTGCCTCTGCCTCCAGAGTGCCTGGGATTAAAGGCATGCACCATCACGTCCAGCCTCAACAAGGCTTTTTAAAAAGAGATCCAGAGGGGCTGGAGAGATGGCTCAGTGGTTAAGAGTACCGACTACTCATGGAAAGAACCTGGGTTCGATTCCCAGCACCCACATGGTGGCTAAGAACTGTCTTTAACTCCAGTTCCAGGAGAATCCAACACCCTCTTCTGACCTCCGCAGAATTGCATGACATGGGTGCACAGACCTACATGCAGACATTACATTCATACACATAAGAAAAGAGATCCAGAAAAAATCTGCTCATGCTTCAAAAAGGGAAGCCTGGTCTAGCAAGACCTGACTTTGTCCTCGAGTGGATGGAACTGGTGATTGAAAAACCAAAAGGAGCCAGGGGTTCCCTCACCCCCCAAAAAACCTTAGTGACCATTAAGGACCAGATACTCAACTGACCTTGAAAAACAAAAACCTTGGTTAATCAGGGCTAACTGTGTGGCCTTAAACATCCAAAAGGAAATTATAACCAGAAATAAATGAATAGTAAGTCCTGAGAAACTGTACTTCAGGTATAAAACTTGGGATCTTAGTAAAAAGACAAAAAGTAAAAAAAGAAAGAAAGAAAGAAAGAAAGAAAGAAAGAAAGAAAGAAAGAAAGAAAGATCCAGAAAAACAAATGATGTATGGTGCCCCTCATTTGCGGATTCTAGCACCAATTCTCTCTTTAGAAGGCAAACTGAATAATTTCTGTTTATTTCTTTGTTTTTTAGTAAATATAATACCTGATGTTACTCATCAACTTGTTATGTAATATAGAAAAGTAAAGTAACATTGTTTCTTTACCTGCATACATTCCTACTATCAAAATGTAAAACCCTAAACATGTTTTAGAATTAACTTAGAGTTTATTTTCAGAGGTCATAATTTTGGTATACCTATGGCATCCATATAGGCATATTTTGGAATGATATAAATTAGAAGGAACAATAACAACAAAAGACTGGTTCAAAGAACTGACTGAAACATTAAACTTATGCCCCAAACAGTAAACTTCAGCATCAAAAAACTTAAAAAAGACTGAGAAAAAGATGAAAGACATGTATGGCAGAATGCATGAGCTCTGGCAGGGAGGGGGCAGGGAAGGGGAATCGGATCTAAACTTGATTAAGAAATGTTGCATGACAACAAAAGGACTAGGTCAAAGAACTGACTTGAAACAGTTAACTTCTGCCCCAAACAATAAACCTCTGCAGAGAAAAACTTTTTAAAAAACTGAGAAAAAGATGCAAGACATGTATAGTAGAATGAATGAACTGGGGTGGGGTTGGGGGCATGGAAAGGGGAATGTGTCCAAATTGGACTGAGAAATGATGTATGAAATACACAAAACATCAATAAAATATTTTATAAAAAAGAAATCTATGGAATACACAAAACTTCAATTAAAAGAGATCCATGCCACAGGTCTATATTTAAAATGTTTAGGAAGCTAGATGTGGAGGCATGCACTTGTAGTCCCAAAGACTTGAGAGGCTGAAGCAGAAAAATCCTAGACAATGCTACAAGACACTGTCTCCCAAGCAAGAAAAAAAAAATCTGGGGTTGGGGGGAGGAACAGCAAAGACAAACAAGGGGACTAAGAATGGTCCACAAGCTAGCATGTGGATGTGATCCTACCACCACAAAATATATCTATTAATTAAAATATTTGAGCTCCATTTTACAAAAAAAGTCTCAGACCTAAATTATGAAGTACTGAAGAAGGTATGGAATAATCAGGATAAATGCAGGCTGTAAGTGAGTACACAGCAAAATTTGTGTTTAAGGCAGTGTTGCTTATTCTTTTTGAAAGGAAAAGCTGTTGTTAAATCAACGGTTTGTCTTGTGATTAGTCTTAGAACCGAGGAAACAAAACAAAAATAAATTTTGTGTTACAAACCGAAGATGGCTCCATTCATATATGACAATGGTAGATTTTTAGAAATTTATCATGTTCATTCACAAAAGAATTATAACAAATATTAAAAACAAGAAATTATATAAGGTATTGATCACAAATACAACTAAAATATATTATAAACAAAACTGTGACATCTAATTAATTATTATGCTGAAGATAAATTTATTAAACTATTTATTTAATGTGTATGAATGTCCCTGCATATTTGTAAGTTGCACCCATGTCATGCAATGTTGTCAGAGGCCAGAAGAGGGCCTCTGACAGACAGTTGCTAGCCACCATATGGATACTGGGAACCAAACCCAGGTCCTCTGCAAGTGCTCTTAACCACTGAGCCATCTCTCCAGCACCCATGAAGATAATTTTAAAAGACAAAATTTAATGATTTAGTGCTATGAACACTTAAAGGATATGGGTAAATCTGGGTAAATAAATGAATTTAAATTATTACATAGTTTACAGTTTGCTAGAAGAAAATTTATTAATAGTGTTTCTCAACCTTAGCTCCATACTGGGGATGGGGGAGGTCAGACCAGACTCCTTGACAGGTAACTTGAACACCTTGCCCTTCAGATAGGACTTAAAAATTATGGCAGAATACATGAGGTTGGGGGGGGTGGCATGCATGGGGGAGGTGACCTAAATTTAATTAAGAACTGTCGTATAAAATGTACAAAAGCTCAATAAACGATTTTTTAATTAAATAAAAGACACCAAACCCAAGCCTAAATAAATTGAAACGAGTTACTTCAATAGGTTTAGTATTTTAAAAAATCTATGGATAGAATTCAGAGCATGCTAACTCAAAAGAAGGCACCCTAGCATTTCAGAAACAGCAGCAGATCTGCCCTTTTCCCTTCTTTTCCTGAAAGCCTGCACGTTACAGGCATCTTCCCAATACCTGACAAAAAGGACTGTCAGATAGGCACACAGAAAAGATTATGAATGATGAAGACTTCTAACCAGACCCTTTTGTTCTCTCACCCTGTTTCTGCATGACTATCCATAAAAGTAGTTTTCCCTGTTTCTTTGGGTCTTTATCTTGGGAGACTTGTATATTATGTGAAACTTTTAAAAAATGCATTTGCTTTTATTAATCTGTCTTTGCTGTAAAGGTCTCAGCCTCAAACTTTACATTGAAGAAAAAAAGTTACTCCTTCTCTCCAATGCAGCCCAGAAAATTCTGAAACTATCTAAAGTCTAGAACCAGCTCAAAAACAGTTTGAAAAACACAAAAACTTATCATAAAGAACACAAGCAAACATTAAAAAGGACAAAAGCACAGAGAGTTTAATTTGAAAGGAAAATGCTACAATGAATCAATCCAAGAGCTTTCTTTTTAAATAAATAAAATAGATTAACAGTCCAGAACAGCTAATCAAGAGAGAATAAAAATAAAATAAGAAATAAGATACAAGATACAAAATTGTAAGGAAAATCATCTTATAATTAGACACATGAAAATAAAATTCAATTTCACTATTACTTTCTACAATTGTGACTTGTTAGGGACTGGAGAAGTGGCTCAGTGGTTAAGAGCATGCACTAATCTCCCAGAGGACCCAAGTTCAATTCCCAACACCCACACGGGGCAGCGCATAACTGTCTATAACACAACCCCAGGGCCTCCAGTGCCTCTGGCATCTAAAGGCACCTGCACGTAGTTACATGCACATACCCTGGTACAGACACAGGCACACATACAAAATTGAAAATAAATAAATAAAAACTGGTTTGGAGTCAACGAGAAAGCTCAGCAGGTAAAAGGTGCTTATTGCCAAATTTAATTACCTAAGTTCAATCCCTTGGACCTATGGTGGAAAGAGAGAACTGACTTTGACCTGCACATATGCACAAAAATAAATTTAAAAAATGAATTTATGATAATTGTAACTTAACAAAACATAATAAGCTAACAACTAAGATGTGAAAAACACAGAGAAAAATAGCCCCAATATATGCAACAACCAAGAGGATTTAGTAAGGAAGCCTCCTTTTAAACTGTGGAAGAAGGAGAAAACACTACAGAAAAAGGAAAGCTAGATGGCGAATTTCAATGTCTGATAGACATCCCATCAAAAACCAGTGAACTACAGAACAATAGTTCTTGGTTCTTGAGCCAGATGCACATTTGAATCACCTGAGGAGCTTTTCAAAGTCCTGCTGCTTGGGTCACAGTGCCCTTCCTGCAACAACAGAATAATGAAATCAGAATCTCTCAGGTTATCTCCAGCATTGTGAATTTTTAAGGTTCCCCAGGAGACCAAGTGCAAGCCATAGCTGAGAAATACTGCTACAGAGCAATTTCACTACTTACAATTTATAGAAGATCCTACTAAAATATAAGCAATTTAATAGTCCATTAACAGTTATGAGCCACCTACACAGAAAATAGCATTTTTCTCACAGACACAAGGATGGTTCCAACATGGGAAATACGTGCAAATATGTACTGATCTCATACCCATTTCCTACCACATATGCTTTAAAATACCAGGGTAATTCTTTAACAAGATTAAAAAGCATCTGCTTTAAAACAGCCTAAACAGACAAATTTATACTTAATTAAACTCTGTGTATACCATTATTAAAATCAGAATACAACCAACAATATCATTACTTAGCAATGTCTTTAGACAGTCTGGATAATGTAGAATGAGATAAAATGAAAATATTAGAAAGAAGCAAAAAATCACTATGGGCAGATAGGCAAAAGTTAAAAATAAATATTCACTATAATCACAACTGAATTAAAAATGTTCTAGTCATAAAATAGAACAGGAAGAAGTATGTTCACAGAAGAATTAAAAAAAAATAGAATAAAAATATAACAGGGCCATCAGAGTGTGTGGGGAATAGGAGTTTACTTGTCTCGAAGCAGGAGGACTGAAGAATTCTGCCCCTGGGCCTCTTTGTGAGGTCTGGGCAGGCAGTCTTTTTCCTGCATCACCTACTTCTGCAAATCTCTAACCCTGTTGGGCCTCTTCATTTGATGTATTGAGCAAAGATGTCACACCTCCAGCTTACTGTTTACACAAACAGTAGCTCTAGTATCTTGGTCATCCCAGTAGGAGCCAAGATGGCTCCAACTTCCTTTCTCCTCATTTCACACCCTCCTGCCCCCATTTCCTTGTCCAGAGCACAGTAGCCTTCAATATATAGACCTAACTGACGGAAATAATACTCAGTTACTAACTCCTGACTCTCTGCGTGTGTGAGTCTTTTCATTTTCCTCCTGCGGTCCCCCCCCCCTCCTTGCCAGAGCTAAGTCTAGAGACTGTCAGCCTGCAGGCAGGGGACAGTCCTGGGGCTGAGCCAAGAAGGGAAGAACAGCATGTGGAACGCAGTCACACGTGACTCAAAGACTTGAACAACAACAAGAGTGCAATCCCCAAAACCTATATGGTGGAAGGGAAAGATCCATTCCTGAGCATTGTTATCTGACCTCATGTGCAGCACAGTGGGACCTATGCATGCACACAGGAGTACACACAAGTACACACACACACACACACACACACACAGAACATGTATATGAGTACATATACACACAAGAACATGTACACACACACGCAACCACTAAATAAATCTAACTTAAAAATTTTTAAATTACACAACCAAAACAGGTTTCATTAAAACTCTGATCCATCAGAAACTCAAAATAATTTCTAGAAAACACAGGAGAACTTAACTCAAAATGAAGTATATTCTAAATAAGCAACCTAAAATATTTCAAGTGGATATTTCATTGGTATTATGAAGGAAACTAAAATAATTCTAAGTGAAACTGATAAAACAAGTATGCCAGCCTATTAACAATAATAATAAAATTTAATGGTAATGGACACTTAGCTCTCACAGATTTTATACCTTATTGATGCAATTATTAAAATAGTGCAAAACTAGATTGACAAGATACGTACCACTTGGTGGCAAAGAAAAAACAGTCTATTGAGTATAGGAATTCACTATGTAATAATAGAAGAATCATCAAGCAGAAAAATTAACTTCTAAAAATTGGATATAGTCCAGGCATGCTGGCACACACCTTTAATCCCAACACTCAGGGGGCAGAGGCAGGCAGATCTCTCTGAGTTTAAAGCCAGCCTGGTCTACATAGTGCATTCAAGGCCAGCCAGGGTACACAGTAAGAACTCATCTAAAAAATAAAGCAATGGCCGGGCGTGGTGACGCACGCCTTTAATCCTAGCACTTGGGAGGCAGAGGCAGGCGGATCTTTGTGAGTTCAAGGCCAGCCTGGTCTACAGAGCGAGTTCCAGGACAGCTGGGGCTACAGGGAGACCCTGTCTCGAAAAGACCAAAAATAAATAAATAAATAAATAAATAAAAATAAAAAATAAAAAAATAAAGCGAAAAATACCCCCCACACGCAAATTTGACTCCATATCCCCACCTAAAGTAAACTATAACCCCCAAATAAATAGCAGATTATCAGCTTTATCCTAACATATCAACTTCTTTTAGCCTTCTGCCCCACAAAAATAGGGAGGTGAAGATGATAGCACATGGAATGAGGGACAAATGGGCTAGGGGCCACCAGAGGACAGGATGACAGCATACCATAGGGTTTCCTAGAATTTTAAAAAAGAAAAATATGGGGGCTGGAGAGATGGTTAAATGGTTGAGAGCACCAACTGCTCTTGCAGAGGATCTGGGTTCGATTCCCAGCACCCACATGGCAGCTAAGAACCTAAGAACTGTCTTTAACTCCAGTTCCAGGGGAATCCAACACCCTCTACTGACCTCCTTTGCATTGCACAGCACGGGTGCACCAACCTACATGCACACAGTATACTCATATACATAAAAATAAATAAAAATTTTTTGAAAAGAAAGAAAAATATGTAAGAAAAGATGGCAAGTTTATTTTATAACAATTTCAAATTGATTTTGAAGATGATAAAAGTAATGAGAAAAAAATCTTCAAGAAAATCTAGCAAGACCTGATTTTGTCCTCAAGTGGATGGAACTGGTAAATGAAAAGCTGAAAGGAGCCAGGGGCTCCCCCCCCCAAAAAAAAACCTGAGTGACCCCTCAGGGCCAGATCCTCAACTGACCTTGAGAAAACAAAAACCTTGGTTAATCTGTGCTAACTGTGTGGCCTTAAGCATCCAAAAGGAAAGTATAACCAGAAATAAATAATCAGTAAGGTCTGAGAAATTGTACTTCAGATATTAAACTTGAGATCTTAGTAAATAGACAAAAAGAAAAAAAAAACAGAGAGCACTGTGTTTTCACCTATCTTCATTTCTTACTGGCAAGTGCATCTACTCTGTGGCTGCCACTGCTTTTGCCATTCTCCAAAGACATGAGACACAGCTTTTTAACCCTCCAGTATGGACTGGAGACTCATGTCTCTCCAAGAATCCTTCAAATTTTCAATGCCAGATGGGTACTACTGAGATATCCAGCTTGTGGACTGAGTGGCTACTGGGATTTCAGCCTCTTTAGAGTGTAGACTGCCATTGTCGGACTACCCAGGTTGTGTCATAGAGGCCAGTGCAGGAAGATCAAGTCAGGACACATGCTTCCTGGACATCATTTGGGTGACCATGGGGGGAAGGACCCCAGTGTGGAGCACGGGGGCAGGATTCATGGTTGTTTGGGATTGCCAAGGAGGAACCTTCAAGCACTTCCTTGGGGAATACATGACATCTTTTGGTAAAAAATAAATTAATTTATTTTAAAAAGAAAGAAAATCCTCCAACTCAGGTGATATGTATATTTATGTATGTATGTATGCATGTTTATATATATATATGTTTATATATATATATATATATATAATACAATACAATGCAATACAAGTTGGAGAGAACAACAACAAAAGAACAGGGGGAAAAAGACTGAAATAGTGAAGTTCTCCCCAAAACAATAAGCCTCTGCTTTGGGGAAAAAAACAAAACAAAACAAAAAAACCTCTGGAAAGACTTGGAAAAAGATGCAAGACATGTATGGCAGAGTGCAGGTACTCAGGTGGGGTGGGGGGCATGGAAAGGGAGGTGACTCTAAATTTGATTGAGAAATGATATATGATGTATGGAAATAGTTTAATAACAATAAAAACTAAAAATAAATTAAATTTTAAAAAGAAAGATATCACGAGCCTTAAAGGTAAATGAATGGAACTAGAAACCATTATGCTAAGTGAAGTAACAGTCCCAGAAAAACAAACAACATATGGTGTTTTTCATTTGTGGATTCTAGCACTAAATCCCTACTTGTGAGGCAAATTGAATAATTCTTTTTTTTCTGTTTTGTAAATACAATACCTGATGTTACTCATCAACATGCTACATAAGGTAGGAATATAAAGTAATATTTTTCTTTTGTTTCCTTACCTGCATACAACACTACTGTCAAATTGTGAACTCCTAAGCATGTTCTGGAATTCACCTATAGTTTATTCTCAAATGTCATAATTTTGTTATGTGTGAAAAAAATGCAGTGAGGCATCAGGTTTGTTGAGGAGTTGTATGCTTTTGAGGGGTTGCTTGCTGTTGCTTTTAGACAGACTCTTGCTATGTGTAAGCTGGCTATGAACTCCTGGACTCACACCATCCTTGTGCCTCAAACTCCTGAGTGGCTGGCACTATGGGGAGTAGCACCATACCCCACTGAATATGGAACTTTTATTACTGCCATTCTTCTGGGGGGATGTGGTTCAGTAAAAAAGCTATCTAGAAAACCCTATATTATGTTTTAAAAATGCCACATCTGAGGATGTAGCTCCCCCTTCCTAAACAAATGAAAGTATAAAAACTTAAATGCCACAAAGATGGTCTTACTGCATTTTTTTAACAGTTTAAAACTGAAGAGTTTGAAAAAAAATAAATAAAGCTGAAGAGTTTGGTAAATTACCTTACCTCTATGTACATCCAAGAATATTACCAACTCACTAGTATGGTTTTGAGAACCACAAGGCAACAAGAAAACTACTTCCAATAAGAAAACTTTGGCCTGTCATGATGGCACATGCTCTTAATCTAGTACTGGGAAGGCAGAGGCAGGCAGATCTCTGTGAGATTGAGACCAGCCTGATACAGGGAGACTCTATCTCAAAAAAACAAAACACACACACACACACACACACACACACACACACACACGTGGGATGATGGCTCAGTGGTTACAAGCACTGGCTGCTCTTTAAGAGGACCTGTGTTCAGTTCCCAGCAACCACATGGCAGCTAACAACTAACATATATGTAAGTTACATATGTGCAGGAAGTACACTTATACATATAAAATAAAAAAATGAAAAGGCTGGGGGGGGTGGCGTATGCCTTTAATCCTAGCACTTGGGAGGCAGAGGGAGGTAGATCTCGATCTCTGTGAGTTCAAGGCCAGCCTGGTCTACAGAGCAAGTTCCAGGACAGCCAGAGCTACAGGGAGATCCTGTCTAAAAAGACAAAAAAATAAAAATTAAAATAAAAAAATAAATGAGTATTAAAAAAATTAATGATGCTACTTGAAAGGGAGGCTGGGAGAAGGGAGCACTAAATAACTAATGGATTATTAGCTTTATTTTAAGATCAACTTCTTTCAAGTCTCCTCTCCACAAAAATAGGGAGGTAGGGTGACAGTACATGGGATGGTGGAGGCAGGTGGGGCAGGGGTACACCATGAGACAAGAGGACAGGACACAGAAGGCCTTCCAAATTTTTAAATAATTTATGTTACTTTATATGTATAAATGTATTGATTGCCTGCATGTATGTACGTGCACCCAAGTTATCCAATACCCACAAAGGTCAGAAGAGGGCAGCAGATTCCCCTAGAACTGGAGTTACCGATGGTTGTTAGCAACCATATGGGTGCTGGAAATTGAACCCATGTCCTCTGCAAAAGCACCGTGAACTCTGAACCCCTGAGCCATCTCTCCAGCCCCCCTTCAAAGATTTTAAGAAAGAAAAAAAAAATGAGGGATGGAAAGGAGGGGGAGGAAGAGGGGGCAGGAGAATGGAGGATTGGAGGGGGGAGGCACATGCATTTATAACTATGCATTCAAAGCCACAATTATGCTTTACAAAAAGGTGGGGGGGAATATTGGATGCAAAAAGGGAGTGGAGGAAGGAGGGGGAAAGGGGAAAGCACATACATTTAAATTATGCATTCAAAGCCACAACCTTGCAAAAAGGCGAGAAAACAAACAGCGATGGGGAGCAGGGAGGAGAGTGGGGCAGGGTGGTACAACACTGGACACAGATACGCACAATAAGCACAATATAGTAGTTGCAATGGCTGGCAGATCACAATGTGAAGATATGGCTACAACACCCTGGACAGCCACAAGGAAGAAGGGATCTGAAGGGCAGAGAATGTTGGGGGAAGGGGTGGGGCTAAGGACAGTGTTGGGCGGGACTTCCGGTGTCGCCAATGGAAATTATAGTAGTGATGATAGGATGGGCTAGCCCGTCTTCACTCTTGGACCAATGGCCGCAGTAGTGAGGAGGCATTCTGAAGCCCGTTTGTTAATTTTTTTATGACCCGGAAGTGCTTCCACAAACAGGAACGGGTCCCCAAACCGGAAAGCTCCCAAACCGGAACATCCTCACCGGAAAGCTCCCAAACCGGAACATCTTCACCGGAAACCTCCCAAACCGGAACATCCTCACTGGAAAGCTCCCAAACCGGAACATCCTCACCGGAAACCTCGCAAACCGGAACATCCTCACCGGAAAGCTCCCAAACCGGAACATCTTCACCGGAAACCTCCCAAACCGGAACATCCTCACCGGAAAGCTCCCAAACCGGAACATCCTCACCGGAAACCTCCCAAACCGGAACATCCTCACCGGAAAGCTCCCAAACCGGAACATCCTCACCGGAAACCTCCCAAACCGGAACATCCTCATCGGAAACCTACCAAACCGGAACATCCTCACCGGAAACCTCCCAAACCGGAACATCCTCACCGGAAACCTCCCAAACCGGAACATCCTCCTTGCGACATTCTGGAAGGTACGGTGTGGTGTTCGGAAGTGCAGCCACAACTCTCCTGAATCCTGGTCACCAACCTTTTGCAGACAATTCAAAAACATTGAAAAGGGTGACAACGTCTAGAAAAACCTGAGCAAACCTTCCTGAGGCATCGAGTTCTGGTACCACTTGAACTGAACTGAGGTACGACACCCCCTAAGTAAATCCAACAGCCCTGGGGACTTGGTGAAGTGATTCTGTGGGAATTTGAGGCCCTTAGGGACTCCGTAGGGCTCTACATGCCCAAGAGAAACATTTTTTTGGCCTGTACTTGGAATTAGGCCCTCCTGTGAGTAGAGCAGCCTCCAAAATATCCTGAGTCTACCAGTTCCTTTAATCCGCCACCCCAGTGCTTTAAAATGGCTTCTCCCCGGGACACCTCCCACCATGACTCGAAACAAAGTTTCCACATCTCTGAATCTACAGTGGAAGCTGAGGGTGGAAATAAGACTGAGAAACCAATACGGCCCCAGAGAAAGGACAGAGATCAAGACCAAGGGACTTCTGTGATTTACCAGAAGGCTATTCGGGGCATCCTGGGAATATCAACACCTAAAGGAAGCAGGGTCACTCGCAAAGGAAAGGGGATGGCTCCGAAAGGAACCAAGGAGGAGGGTGGTGCTCCAAAAGGAATGGAGGAGGAGGGTAGTGCTCCAAAAGGAACCAAGGAGGAGGGTGGTGCTCCAAAAGGAATGGAGGAGGAGGGTAGTGCTCCAAAAGGAACCAAGGAGGAGGGTGGTGCTCGAAAAGGAATGGAGGAGGAGGGTGGTGCTCTAAAAGGAATGGAGGAGGAGGGTGGTGTTCCACCAGGAAGGGCAGAGACTGGTGTTCCAACAGGAAGGGCAGAGACTGGTGCTTCAACAGGAAGGGCGGAGATTGCAGCTCCAAAAAGGGCAGAGATTGGTGCTCCGAAAGGAAGGGCCGAGACTGCTGCTCCAAAGGGAGGTGGGGAGGCTGCTGCTAATGCAAATTCCAAGCCTGGGGCAGAGCTTCCTATGGCGGGAGCCCAGCAACCTAAAGCTGGATTAAAGCTTGAAGAATACCCCAAGGCTGGAAGGGCTCATTTTAAAGCTAGAGGCAAGAATTTAAAGCATGCAGCAGAGCCTCCAGGGGAGGCTCCAAAACCAGAAATGGATCCTCCAAAGCCTGGAGCAGAGCCTCAAAAGCCCATAGGGGAGGCTCCAAAACCAGAAATGGAGCCTCCAAAGCCTGGAGCAGAGCCTCAAAAGCCCATAGGGGAGGCTCCAAAACCCGAAATGGAGCCTCTAAAACCTGAAGTGGAGCTGCCAAAGCCCATAGGGGAGGTTCCAAAACCCGAAATGGAGCCTATAAAACCTGAAGTGGAGCTGCCAAAGCCCATAGGGGAGGCTCCAAAACCCGAAGTGGAGCCTCCAAAACCTGGAGTGGAGCTGCCAAAGCCCATAGGGGAGGTTCCAAAACCCGAAATGGAGCCTCCAAAACCTGGAGTGGAGCTGCCAAAGCCCATAGGGGAGGATCCAAAACCCGAAGTAGAGCCACTAAAACCTGAAGTGGAGCTGCCAAAACCCAGAGAGGAGGTTCCTAAACTTAGAATGGAATATCTTAAACACACACTTGAGCCTCCTGAGTCCAGAGTAGTACGTCCTAAGAACCAAGGGGAACATCGTAGGGGTGATGGGAGACCAGTTAGGGATTTCCTCTTTAGTTCCTCAAAAGAGTCAGTCCCAAAGATAAGCAGTTTTGATGAGAGAATGAATGAAAATAGGAATGAGACATCTAGTGAGGAGTCCAAAGTGTGGAATACTCCTTCGGATGACTATACCAGGTCTTGGGTCCAAAGTAGCAAGTTTTCCCAGTATCCTCCTAGCAGTAGCAGCAGCAGCAGCAGCAGCAGCAGCAGCAGCAGCAGCTACCGGAGCCGCCTCAGCTCGAAACTGACATCTATGGAGGGGACAAGTGTACAGGACATTTCTTGTGGTTATTCCTACTATACAATGACCTCTGAAGAGATGATTAGTCGTATGCATGGAATAGATGATGAAGAATACTGGAATTCTCGCACTATTTTATCCTCTAGAGATGAAAAGGCACAGGCAAGGGAGAATATCTATCAAGAACAGACATCTCCACATCTTTATGGAGCATGTGCTTCTAATTTCCTGCCAACGAGCATCTTGCACCCACAACAAATGGAAGGTTTCATTGATACTCACTGTCACTTGGACATGTTGTACACCAAGTTGTCCTTCAAAGGAAGCTTTTCTGAGTTCAGAAAAAATTATAGCAATTATTATCCTAAGGAATTTCATGGCTGTATCTCTGATTTCTGTGATCCCCGCACCTTAGGAGATGGCCTATGGGAAGACCTATTGAGTGATGATCTAGTTTGGGGGGCATTTGGCTGTCACCCTCACTTTGCACGTTATTACAGTGACTATCATGAAAGAAACATCTTGAATGCCTTGCGCCACCCAAAGGCTATAGCCTTTGGGGAAATGGGCTTGGATTACTCTCACAAGTGCACCACGCCTGTCCAAGAGCAGGTCAGAATATTTGAGAGACAACTACGGCTGGCTGTGTGTCTCAGGAAGCCCTTGGTGATCCACTGCCGAGATGCTGATGAAGATGTAATGAGAATCTTGAAAAAATGTGTGCCTTATGATTACAAGATCCACAGGCATTGCTTCACTGGTAGTTACCCACTCATTGAGCCCCTGCTTAAGCACTTTCCCAACCTGTCTGTAGGCTTCACAGCGGTCCTGACTTATCCTACTGCCAGGAAAATACGCGATGCTCTGGAGATGATCCCGCTGGAGAGAATACTTGTTGAAACCGATGCTCCCTACTTTGTCCCACGCCAGATTCCCAGAAAAATTTGCCAATTTTCCCACCCTGGCATGGCCCTGTATACTGTGCAAGAAATTGCCAAAGTCAGAAATGAGCCAGTTTCTCATATTTTGGCCACCTTACGTGAAAATACCTATCGCCTCTACAATATTTAAACAATAAGAATACAGTCAAGTGTCTTAAAAAATGGTAGAGACCAACAGACTGACAAAAGAAAAGGCATTTGAACTGTACCCTTATCACAAATCAAGAATGGGCTCATGAAAGCACAGAAAACCTGAACATCTGACATCTTCAGTATCTCGTAAGTCTTCTTTTGAGTGGTATGTGGGAGTGCAGTAAGATGGGACTGCACTGGACAGCCTTAGGTTTTTCCACCTCACCAAAATGCCAGTCGGTAAAAAGAAAGCATTTCCAGCTGGTATTTCCTGAACATTGGTTAAAAAAAAATTCACCTTCTTTTGTCTTTCTCTTTTTTTACAAAATGTGAAGTTAAGTAGTTCTGTAAAAATGTTTGTCATAGGAATTATATAGTTTGTATAGTTTATTGTTCAAATTCGTAAATTCAGTAGCTGGTCAACCAACAGTGTATTTCTAAAGATAAAGCACAGCAATATTAGTTGAAGCTAGTTGGTTATGACAAGTTAAAGGACTGTGGGTGCTTGGAATGATGAGAGTCAAATACAATTGAGAGTTTGTTCCTGAAATGAGTCTTGAATGTGGACTACATTCAAAATATAACTGTAAGGCTCTTTGGACACTAGTATATCATCACAGCATAGCAACTGTTTGTTTAAAATGTTTTCTTAAGAAGACTTCAAAAGCATCAACATCAACAACATGGTAGAAATGGAAGAATTGCAGCTGTATGCTTGTTAGTAAAAAGCAGTCCTCTCAACGATGGAAATGAACTCACAGTTTAGACAAAATACTTGTATTATAAAACTAAACTCTGAGATGCAAAGTACAGACTCAGATCCAGAAGTTCCATTATTAGATGGAGAACTGAAGCAACAGGACCAGGTTAAGAACAAGCCAGACATCTCTAGTTTCCTTTGAAATCTTTCATCTGAATCCAGAAAAATCAGCTGACACAACTCCATTTGACTCTCAGCTCAAAAGTCCATTTCACAGAGAAATCCTCCCTAACCACCAAACTAGAGAGGGAAAAATACTTTTGATTGAATCGTATCAGTTAACCTGTTAGCAATATATTTGTTAGGTTTATAAGTTATCTTGTCCTATTGGGTTGTAAGTTTACAAGCTCATCAGTTTTGTTTACTGCTTAATCCTCAATATTAGAATATTAAGCAAAGACTTCTTGATATACAAATGAATAACTGACTCCATCTGTACTTTGGAAGGTAACGGCCATAGGTATAAGGGAATTGGGGCTACAAGGAAGAGACTAGAAAAATAAGCCATTACAGACCTTTCTGATTTAAAAGCCTAAGCCTAAATTAAGGGCATCTGTACTTTGTTAGATGCCAAATTAAAAGAATATCAAGCCTTACCAGGAAACAGACATTTCATATTTGCTATAAATATCAGGGTATCATGGATTTTTCTCTTTGTCAAAAATCTAGGCTTTTGAAAAGAAGGTTTAAATAAATAAGCTATACTTTATCAGAACTAAAGAAGTTGGTCAAAGATGAAAAGCTAGATTTTACTGTATTTTTCAAGACAAACTTTGAAAAACTGTTTTGAGCTATGCATCTTTTTACTCCCATTTATTTTACACTTTAGCTAGATGCTGCTCAAAGTATCCCTGAATATACAGGGGCCATGAGCTTCTTTTAGTAGAGTGTGGAAATCAGGGTTCTGTGGACACACATTGTAGGAAAATACAGATTTGTATATAGTCTTTTCATCTGTTTATTCTAAATTTTGAGATCTCACATCTCCTTTGGTATATTAGCATGCACCATAAATAACCATGGAGAGTGTTTCTCAACTCATACATTAGTATGATGTACAACTACAACTCAACCTGGAGTTCTCTGGGAACACCAGCCTTGGGAGTGCTATCCCAGGTGTACTATGAATATGCCTTTAATCATATTTTGTGCATTTGTCTACTTAACCACATTCCAATATCCTCTTTTGTTTACCTTTTGGCAACTACACTCTATGAAAGAGGAAAATGTCATTAATAGTCCCTTGCTAAGAGACATTACGAAATGAAATAAGCATTTCCAAGATAAGTGTGAATGAAAAATTGCATTTTGATCTGAGTGTGGGGCTCAGTAATAGAGCACTTGCCTAGCCCTTGAAAGGCCCTGGGTTCTGTCCTCAGCACCATGCACATACATGCCACCTGCATTTTGTAAGTACAGATACAACAAGATAAGCAGGATCTAACAAGGAAAGGAATTTTCCCTTCCTAAAGAATAATATTTTTACAGGAAAAATTCAAACCTGCTCCTACCTTTTTAATGGCAAATGGTGAATACTGTGTTCTGTAGTTTCTAATATCTAGGAGAGCACTTCACCAGTGTTCAGCTTTGTTTTCGTTTTTATCAAGAATAGGAGTGAGCAATCTTTAAAAAGTCACCTTTTATTTTTACACACACTTAAATAAGTCACCATTTAATGTTTTATACACAAACACACGCACACACATGCTTGAGTGCACATACACAAACCAATGTATATACATTGGTATGAGGTTTAAGGCACTTTGTAAATAGTTTTAAGATTTTTTTTTGAGAGAGAGAGAGAGAGAGGGAGAGAGGGAGAGAGAGAGAATATGATGTGAATTGTGAACGCAGGTGCCCACAGAGACCAAAAGAGGGCTTTGAATCCCCCTGGGGCTGGAGTTGCAGAAGCCAGCTCGGGTCCTCCACCAGAACAGTATACATTCTTAACTGCTGAGCCCTCTCTCCAGCTCCCTGTAAATAGTTTTCTACTTAGGCAATACATACTTTGTTGACCCTCCAAGAATTATTATTTAGCATTTATTTTTTATATGGCACTTGATGTATCTGCTCTCCTTATTCTGGAGGTAGCAGAGACTCATGAGGGCAGCCAGTGGTCTAGAAATTTAATTTGCTGTCAGTGGTGGCTAGGCCATTAGTTAAGTTAGTACAGAATCACAGGGTCTGTCAAGCCATGATCATTAACAGGCCCTGCAACCTTGGCATTTTGGGGGGCAGATCAATATATTTTAGAAAGACAGTACTTGGGGGTATAGCACTGTGGTATAGTGTATGTTCAGCATGTAGGAGACCCTGGGTTTCATTGGCAGCATCTGAATACAAAACAGAAAAGTTTAGAAAGGGAGCTATGTCTGCCTTTAAAGCTCAAAGGAAGCAAACCTCTTTTTCTTAAAAGGCAAAAGGATTTGGTTTTGTAGCTTGTTTTCTAATATCTAGCAGAGCACTTCACCATTATTCAACTTTTGGTTTTTTTTAATCAAGAGTGGGAGTGAGCAATCATTAACTAAAAAGTCACCTTTTAATGTTACACACACACACACATTCTTGCACAAACCTACATGCAGACAGTACATTCATACACATACAAAAAAAATACCAAAAGGACAAAAAATTATAAAGAAAAGGAACAATTCCTGGTCAATGTGCTTATTTAAAATCTCTCCTGTTTATTGATTTATAAAATTGAGCTTTTAAACTTTTTGCTTTGTACTATTAAATTTTATTGT
The DNA here is from genome assembly GCA_009823505.1 of Rhizomys pruinosus. NCBI lineage: Eukaryota > Metazoa > Chordata > Mammalia > Rodentia > Spalacidae > Rhizomys > Rhizomys pruinosus. The sequence goes on from VZQC01002336.1 coordinate 943,699, forward strand.
GCTTTCTCTAATGCCTATGCTAAATGGTTCATTTATTTTGGCCTGTAATTATAACTGCTGCATTTGTATGTTTTTAATGTCTTTATGACATTCCTTCTGTAAAAATTAATGTGCTCCAAAAATATGATAGTAGGGAACAGGAAAATGTGTGATTGGTAAAAACTTACTATTGATGGTGTCTTTTATATAAGTGTGCTCATAAAGCTATATTACAACTTCTTTTTGATAACTCGGGCTTGAGATCTTTGTTTTGGGGTTTTTTTTTTGGGGGGGGAATGCAAAGTGTATGCACTTTTAAGCAGAGTTAAATTAAAAACTTTAGAGGTTCTAAAGGTGATAAGGAAAATATACAGACTAGCTCAGTTTATTTCCCCTCCTGACTGACGAATTTTAGCTGTTACTGTAATTTTTATTATTATATATTCTAAAAGTTATTTACTGAAACTCATCTGAAAAAACAGTGTTGTTTTTTGTTCCCATCTTGCATTTGGATTCTATTTTATTATTATTTTGTTTTTCAATAAATGCTTAAAATGTTTAATTACAGTTTCAGTTTTATTTATATTTAATAATTACCTATTATATGTTCCCCCATGGTTGAAAAGTTTAACTTGTTTTATTTTTTTTTAATTTATTTTATTTTGTTTATTTATTTATGTGTATGAATGTATTGTCTGCATGTAGGTCTGTGCACCCGTGTCATGCAATGCTGCGGAGGTCAGAAGAGGGTGTCGGATTCCCCTGGAACTGGAGTTCTCCTGGAATTGGAGTTACAGACAGTTCTCAGCCGCCATGTGGGTGCTGGGGATAGAACCCAGGTCCTCTGCAAGAGCAGTCGGCACTCTTAACTGCTAGGCTATCTCTCCAGCCCCTGTTTTATTTCTTAATTGGCTAGACTATACCTTCAAGCAGCATGTTGGGCAGTCTAGATTTCTAGGTCACAAAGATTTTTCCCTTAGAGGTTACACACACACACACACACACACACACACACACACACACACTGTCTTCTGGATTTCATACCACAGTGTTGCCCTCCAGGCTCTAAGTACTTTTTCTATCAAGACGTTTTATCATTTTATCAGGGTGCTGTACCATTTCTTTTCCTTTTTTGTCTTTTTTTTTTTTTGTCTTTTTGAGACAGTCTCCCCAAAGCCTAGAACTCACTCTGTATACCAGGCTGGCCTTGAACTACCAGAGATCCACCTCCCTCTGCCTCCCAAGAGCTGGGATTAAAGGCTTGCACCACCACGCCCCAGCTTGCTTTAATCTTACAGTAAATATTCAGTTTGCAGGTCTAGGTCTTCCTGTAGTCCAAACTGTTTTGGAGTCTTTATTGTTTCCTTGCAGTACGCTTAATCATCTCAACAGTAGTCAGCTCAGTGCCGATCCATCTGCCTAAAGTTTCATTACCTTGTTGCATTTCCATGTGACTTTTTGTCTGCATTTTTGGGAGATTTTTTTTTATTTCTCTTCCTAATGCCCGTCTCATTCTCCACAGTTTTAATTCCCCTTCATTTGCTTCATTCTTCAGTGTCTTGTACTTTTTCTTCTTCAGCAACAAATTGTTGCCATCATACCTGCCTGATGAGGTAGTTATAATGTACTGAACATGCAGTATATTAAGTACTTTTATACTCTATCTCATTTAGTTCTATAAAGGAAGTCACACTGTGATACTTGTCTCATAGAAATCAAGGTATGGAAGTTAATTACCCAAGGTTTCAAGGTAAAAGAATAGGACAGCTGGGATGAAAAGTCACCCTGCCCCACTTTGGAGGGCACAAACTTAGCCACATCCCCTGAACTGCCACAAAAGTTGTACTACTTGCTTTTGCTCAGTGGAGGACATAGAGCAGAGTAGCAGGGATTTGTGGAAATGCTCTTAATGTATGGGGTTGCCTGGCAAGGTGGCTCAGTAGATAAAGAACCAAGCCTGAGAAGGTGAGTTCAAACCCTGAGACCCACATGGTGGAAGGAGAGAACCCACTCCTGAAAATTATCCTCTGACCTCCACATGTATACCATGGTGCACGCACACACACACACTGAATACATGTAATTTTAAAAAAGTATGGGGAAGTGCCACAGCTAATAGCATCAAGAAGAAATAATCACAGTGGAGGTGACAACTAGCATGGGTCTGCCATGTGCTGAAAGAGCGAGAAGTATACAGGTGAAGAAAGGCTCACTCTGTAAAGGCAGCCATGTGTGCAAAGGTCCAGGAGCGTGAATGTGTTCTCTTAAGTGAGACACTACAAGTGACAAGTGATTCTGTGAACCTAATGGCTGAGTGGGGGCATGCTAGTAGAGGAAGAGACTAGAATGGCTCAAGGACCAAAAGATGGGTGATCCCTCAGCCATGCAAAGGAGCTAAATGATTCTAAAGTTTCCTGTAGCAGAGTAGGCATGGAGCGAGGTGGGTTGAAAGCAGAGAAGTCACTGAAGCTAGTCTTGGGAGAAGATTATATACTAGGACAGCAGCAGTAGTCTTGGAAAGACTGATGAAAGGNTTGAGCCCCTTTGGTTTGCTCAGCTTACCTTTCTTATATAGCCCAACCCACCTGCCCAGGGATGACAACTGCCCACATGGCAACCTGGGTCATCCAACATCAATTAGCAATCAAGGAAAAAATGTCCAGAGCAATGCCTTTGAGTTTACAATCTTATTTGAGAAATCCATCACTCTGAGATCTCCCTCTTCCCCAGATGGTCTACGGTTGTGTCAAGTACAACAACAAATTAACCTGCATACCACAGACCTTCAAAAAACTTGCTTAAAAAATTAACCAGCACAATGACTAACAATTGCCATTTTTCATTATTGTTAAAGTCAGTCAAGACTCCTTAGTGATTACTTCTAGGGACTTTAGAAGAGATCCATGGCTTCTTTAGTTTTTCCTCCATCCATTGTGCCATCTAAGGGGAGGGATCAGTCTTGTTGCCTATGTAGCTTTCCTTGGAGCCATTGGGGATATCTGTCCCTTTAATGACCCCTGGCATCACCAATAACTCTCTTATGAAAAAGCCAGGTGACTTACTAGAGTTGTAGGTCCCTTTTAGGGAAGTTCCATAGTATTCTTGGTGTTGGCTAACTTTTTAGGGCAAGGGCCAAAATGTTGACTGTCCTTTTTGTCTTTCCACTGTCATCGGCTTTGGCCTGTGTGCTTTGGTTGTTGAATACCCAGAAGAATAGTTTTATCACCTTTTAATTTTTAACTTTGGGTAAACATTTAGATTAAAGCCTTAGAAAAAAAACAAATAAGTCTTTGATAGTTGTAAAGCGACTCAGTTTTTAAGGGTTAAAATCCTTTAAAACCTGGGAAAGACTGTATGGCAGAATGCATAAACTGGGGGTGGGGCGGGAGCATGGAAAGGAAAGGGGATACTATGTTAAAGTGAACTGAAAATGTACATCTGAAATACACAAAACATCAATAAAGTATTATATTAAAAATAAAACAAAAAAATAAAAGATAGTAAATAATGCATCTGGGGGAAAAAACCTTAAGAGGAAAACATGGATGATGAGTTGTATAGATTTAGTCAAATCTGTTAGCCGTTAGAGAGTTATTTTTACTTTTGTAGCGTCGATAGTCGGCGGGTGATAATCATATAAATGTATATATTGATTTTTTGGTCATTTTCACATCCCATTACCCTTTCTTACTCCACACCTCTTTCCCACTGAAACACTTCTCCTTCCCAACAAGCCACCTCCTACTTTGATGTGTTTTTTGATGGACTGAGTTTAATTATGGTTGCTTGCATGAACATAAGTGTATGTGAAGTTATTTATTAGAACCTGGGTAACTTGCAACCCCTCCCCTAGGATCTCTTTACTGCCCTTGTTCCATCAGTAAGAGGTAGGGGCTTCATGAGCCACTCCCTCACAAATGATGAAGTGTTGATGGCCCAGTGTTGTGAAGGTCTTGTGCACGTAACCGCAGCTGGAGTGAGTTCATCAACGTAATGGTAGGGTCCTGCCTAGAAGGCACCTTTGTCCAGCACTCTTACTGACCGACTGTTTCATTCCTTCCACTCCCTCTTTCAAATGCTCCCTGAGCCTCAAAGGAAGTCCAGTTTAGGGTCAAGCACTCCACAGTCACTTATTCTCCTCACTTTGACCCATGTGACTCTCTGAATTAGCCATCTGACCCATTGCAAAAGAAGCTTCATGGATGAAGGTTGAGAGTAGTGCTCATTTCAGAGCACAATCCAGGTTGTGGGCCTAAGCTGTGATGCTCTATAAATGTTGTTTTTTAAAATAGGTTTTAAAAATATATTATTTTTTTTTTTTTTTTTTTTTTTTAAATAAATATTTTAAAAGGTGTTCAACATCCCTAATAATTAGGAAATGCAAAATTAAAACCACTTTAGATATAATCTCAACCCGGAATAAGGTTGGCTAGGCGAATCAAGAAAACAAAGTTGATACCAAAAGCTGGGAGAGGAGCACTCACGGTGGGGAAAGTGGGAACACTCATCCCACTGCTGTTGGTGGGATGCAAACTCATGCAACCCCTATGTCGAAGCAGTGTGGAAGAACCCTTAAAAGACTCAAAATGAGCTACCACCGGACCCGAGCCATACCATTTCTGGGTATATATCCAATCAAACTCTTTCTGACAGGCAGAGATATATGTACACGCCCATGTCCTATTGCAGCTCTCTTCACAATAAGCTAAGAGCTGGGAAACCAACCCAAGTGGGCCCCCTTTTTTCAAAAATCAATGAATGGTGAGATCAAAATGTAGTACTTCATGCAATGGATTTCAATGCAGTGGTAAAGAAAAGATGATATCATTGAAATTTGCAGGTAAATGGATAACACTAGAAAGATTTTATGATAATGAAATAACCACGAGCTCCCAGAAAAACAAAAGACGACTGGTATCCCTCATCTGTGGATCTTTAGTACCCACAATATATCTAGTGTGAAGATAGGCATGAGCAATGTTAATGTTTATATTTCCTCTTGATTCAATGTCAACCTTGTGCTCTTGTATTGCAAAATCCTACACCAGGTTCTAAAGCTGACTAAGCACTAATTGTTCAGACGCTTGGAGTTATTTAGTATATTTGAAGGTGGTGTGCATCTTTTAGAGTAATATGCGTTTAAAATGGAAAGATATGAATTAAGAAATATGTTATGAAATAGCATACAGTTTGTTCCAAAGGATACAATCTTAATATAGGTGCAGTGTAACAGGCTGGTACAACTTACCCTTTTTGGTTGCTTAACGACCATACCTGAAGTCCCAACCAAGGCACCATCCTTGTGCCTCAAACTCCTGAGTGGCTGGCACTATGAGGAGTAGCACCATACCCCACTGAGTATGGAACTTTTATTACTGCCATTCTTCTGGGGGGATGTGGTTCAGTAAAAAAGCCATCGAGAAAACCCTATATTATGTTTTAAAAATGCCACATCTGACAAACAAATGAAAGTATAAAAACTTAAATGCCACAAAGATGGTCTTACTGCATTTTTTTAACAGTTAAAACTGAAGAGTTTTGAAAAAAAAAAAAATAAAAGTGAAGCAGTTTGTCAAATACATACCTTCTGTACAGTCAAGAATTGATTACCAACTCAACTATTATGGTTTTTGCAGAAACCACAAGCAAACAAGAACACGTACTTCCCAATTAGAAAACTTGGCCTGCCATGTGGCACATGCTCTTAATCTAGTACTGGGAAGGCAGCAGGATCTCTGTGAGTTAGAGACCAGCCTGATACAGGGAGACTCTGTTCTCCAAAAAAACCAACCACACACCACACACACACCACACACACACACACACGTTGGATGATGCTCATTGGTTACATGCACTGACTGCTCTTTAAGAGGACCTGTGTTCAGTTCCCAGCACCCACATGGCAAGCTAACAACTAACATATATGTAAGTTACATATGTGCAGAAACACTTATAACATATAAAATAAAAAAATGAAAAAGCTGGGTGTGTTGGGCGTATGCCTTTAATCTGAGCTCTTGGGAGGCAGAGGGAGTGAGATCTCTGTGAGTTCAAGGCCAGCCATGGTCTACAGAGGCAAGTTCCAGGACAGCCAGAAGTACAGGGAGATCCTGTATAAAAAAGACAAAAATTAAGAATTTAAAAGAATAAGGAATGAGTATTTAAAAAAATTGATGTTCTACTTGAAAGGGAGGCTGGGAGAAGGGAGCACTAAATAACTAATGGATTATTAGCTTTATTTTAAGAACAACTTCTTTCAAGTCTCCTCTCCACAAAAATAGGGAGGTAGGGTGACAGTACATGGGATGGTGGAGGCAGGTGGGGCAGGGGTACACCATGAGACAGGAGGACAGGACACAGAAGGCCTTCCAAATTTGTAAAATAATTATGTTACTTTATGTGTATAAATGTATTGATTGCCTGCAGATTACTTTGCACCAAGTTTATCCAATACCCACACAAGTCAGAAGAGGGGCGCAGATTCCCTAGAACTGGAGTTACGGAATGGTTTAGCAACCATTATGGGTTGCTGGAAATTGAAACCCATTCCTCTGGCAAAAGTACCCTGTACTCTGAACCCCTGAGCCCATCTCTCCAGCCCCCCTTCAAAGATTCTTAAGGAAAGAAAAAAAAATGAGAGATGGAAAGGAGGGTGAGGAAGAGGGGGCAGGAGAATGGAGGAGAGGAGGGCGGAGGCACATGCATTTAAACTATGCATTCAAAGTCACAATTATGCTTTACAAAAAGGTGGGGGGGAATATTGGATGCAGAAAGGGAGTGGAGGAAGGAGGGGAGGGGAAAAGGAAAAAAAAAAAAAAAAAAAAAAAAAAAAAAAAAAAAAAAAAAAAAAAAAAAAAAAAAAACAAACAGGGAATGGGGAGCAGGGGGAGGGGAGCAGTGCAGGGTGGTACAACACTGGACACAGATACGCACAATAAGCACAATATAGTGGTTGCAATGGCTGGCAGATCACAATGTGAAGATCTGGCTACAACACCCTGGACAGCCACAAGGAAGAAGGGATCTGAAGGGCAGAGAATATTGGGGCAAGGGGTGGGACTAAGGACAGTGTTGGGTGGGACTTTCGGTGTCACCAATGGAAATTATAGTAGTGATGATAGGATGGGCTAGCCCGTCTTCACTCTTGGACCAATGGCCGCAGTAGTGAGGAGGCATTCTGAAGCCCGTTTGTTAATTTTTTTAGGACCCGGAAGTGCTTCCACAAACAGGAACGGGTCCCCAAACCGGAAAGCTCCCAAACCGGAACATCCCCACCGGAAACCTCCCAAACCGGAACATCCTCACCGGAAACCTCCCAAACCGGAACATCCTCACCGGAAACCTCCCAAACCGGAACATCCTCCTTGCGGCATTCTGGGAGGTACGGTGTGGTGTTCGGAAGTGCAGCCACAACTCTCCTGAGTTCTGGTCACCAACCTTTTTGCAGCACTTCAGAATTGTCTTTGACAATTCAGAAACATTGAAAAGGGTGACAACGTCTAGAAAAACCTGAGCAAACCTTCCTGAGGCATTGAGTTCTGGCACCACTTGAACTGTACTGAGGTACGACACCCCCTAAGTAAATCCAACAGCCCTGGGGACTTGGTGAAGTGATTCTGTGGGAATTTGAGGCCCTAGGGACTCCGTAGGGCTCTACATGCCCAAGAGAAACATTTTTTGGCCTGTACTTGGAATTAGGTCCTCCTGTGAGTAGAGCAGTCTCCAAAATATCCTGAGTCTACCAGTTCCTTTAATCCGCCACCCCAGTGCTTTAAAATGGCTTCTCCCCGGGACACCTCCCACCATGACTCGAAACAAAGTTTCCACGTCTCTGAATCTACAGTGGAAGCTGAGGGTGGAAATAAGACCGAGAAACCAATACGGCCCCAGAAAAAGGACAGAGTTCAAGACCAAGGGACTTCTGTGATTTACCAGAAGGCTATTCAGGGCATCCTAGGAATATCAACACCTAAAGGAAGCAGGGTCACTCGCAAAGGAAAGGGGATGGCTCCGAAAGGAACCAAGGAGGAGGGTGGTGCTCCAAAAGGAACCAAGGAGGAGGGTGGTGCTCCAAAAGGAATGGAGGAGGAGGGTGGTGCTCCAAAAGGAATGGAGGAGGAGGGTGGTGCTCCAAAAGGAACGGAGGAGGAGGATGGTGCTCTAAAAGGAAATGAGGAGGAGGGTGGTGCTCAAAGGAAACGGAGGAGGAGGATGTGGTGCTCTAAAGGAACTGAGGAGGAGGGTGGTGTTCCACCAGGAAGGGCGGAGACTGGTGTTCCAACAGGAAGGGCAGAGACTGGTGCTTCAACAGGAAGGGTGGAGACTGCAGCTCCAAAAAGGGCAGAGATTGGTGCTCCGAAAGGAAGGGCTGAGTGGACCTGCCTGAGCGTCCAGAGTGTATGGTGGTGGAGGCTTACTGCTAATGCAAATTCCAAGCCTGGGGCAGAGCTTCCTATGGCGGGAGCCCAGCAACCTAAAGCTGGATTAAAGCTTGAAGAATACCCCAAGGCTGGAAGGGCTCATTTTAAAGCTACAGACAAGAATTTAAAGCATGCAGCAGAGCCTCCAGGGGAGGCTCCAAAACCAGAAATGGAGCCTCCAAAGCCTGGAGCAGAGCCTCAAAAGCCCATAGGGGAGGCTCCAAAACCAGAAATGGATCCTCCAAAGCCTGGAGCAGAGCCTCAAAAGCCCATAGGGGAGGCTCCAAAACCAGAAATGGATCCTCCAAAGCCTGGAGCAGAGCCTCAAAAGCCCATAGGGGAGGCTCCAAAACCCGAAGTGGAGCTGCCAAAGCCCATAGAGGAGGTTCCAAAACCCGAAAAGTTATCTCTCCCACAATATCCTGGAGTTGGATAGCTGCCAATATAGCCATAGGGAGTTTCCATCCGAATAACCTCACGACAACCGGAAGGCCTTCCCAAAACCTGGAGTCGTGAGGCAGGCTGTCCCAGAGACCGCCCCCATATAGGCGGGAGAGGATGCCACAAACCCACACGAAATGGGTCTCTACGCATATATAAATCTATATATCTTCTCTATTAAGCCCAATAGCTATGGGCCACGAGATCTTTCTACGATTATGACCCCGCGATATAGACCGCCGTCTTCCCAAAACCTCTGGCCGAGGTTTTATCTCTCCATTGCAAGACCCATAGGGAGATAAATAACTATTATACCCGTATAGTGGAGCCTCCAAAAACCCTGCATGGAGCTGCGGCAAGCCCATAGGAGCTCCGATGCTAGAAGCCTTCTCGAGAGACGGCAGCCTCCAAACCTGGTATATCTCCCAAACCCCATTAGGGAGTGGATCCAAAATTATATACCACCGAAGTTGGAGCACTCCAAAACCTTATGAGCATGGGGCTAGCGTCGGCGCGAGCAAGCGCTAGGAAGGGAGGTCTCCAAAACCCGAACGTGGACGCTGCCCCAAACTCCCAGCATAGGAGGAGAGGATACAAAACCCGAAGTAGATGCCTACTAAAACCATGAATAGTCGGAGCTGCCAAAACGTCCCACGAACGAGGAGCCATTAATAGCTTAGAACGTCAGACAACTATCTTAAAAACACCACTGAGCCTTCCTGATCCAGCCAGTAGTCGCCTACAGAACCAGCAGCAGGAAAACATCGGCTCCTTCATGGTGATATAGTGGCACAAGTTACGGATTCCTCTTTAGTCCTCAAAAAGAGTCATCCCAAAAGATAAGCAGTTTTGATGAGAGAATGAATGAAAATAGGTACGAGACATCTAGTGAGGAGTCCAAAGTTATTGTGTTCGCGAATACTCCTATTCGGTAATCCAGGTATCACTCCAGTCTTGGTCCATAAATATATTAAGGTAGCAATATTATATTGCCCTCCTAGCAGTAGCAGCTGCTAGAGTCTGCCCCATAGCAATATTTAGCAGCAGCTACCGGAGCCGCCTCAGCTCGAAACTGACATCTGTGGAGGGGACAAGTGTACAGGACATTTCTTGTGGTTATTCCTACTATACAATGACCTCTGAAGAGATGATCAGTCGTATGCGTGGAATAGATGATGAAGAATACTGGAATTCTCGCACTGTTTTATCCTCTAGAGATGAAAGGGCACAGGCAAGGGAGAATATCTATCAAGAACAGACATCTCCACATCTTTATGGAGCATGTGCTTCTAATTTCCTGCCAAGGAGCATCTTGCACCCACAACAAATGGAAGGTTTCATTGATACTCACTGTCACTTGGACATGTTGTATACCAAGTTGTCCTTCGAGAAGGAACTTTCTCTCTAGAGTTCAGTAAAATTATAGCAATTATTTTCCTAAGGAATTTCATGGCTGTATCTCTAATTTCTGTGATCCCCGCACCTTAGGAAATGGCCTATGGGACGACCTATTGAGTGATGATCTAGTTTGGGGGGCATTTGGCTGTCACCCTCACTTTGCACATTATTACAGTGACTATCATGAAAGAAACATCTTGAATGCCTTGCGCCACCCAAAGGCTATAGCCTTTGGGGAAATGGGCTTGGATTACTCTCACAAGTGCACCACGCCTGTCCAAGAGCAGGTCAGAATATTTGAGAGACAACTACGGCTGGCTGTGTGTCTCAGGAAGCCCTTGGTGATCCACTGCCGAGATGCTGATGAAGATGTAATGAGAATCTTGAAAAAATGTGTGCCTTATGATTACAAGATCCACAGGCATTGCTTCACTGGTAGTTACCCACTCATTGAGCCCCTGCTTAAGCACTTTCCCAACCTGTCTGTAGGCTTCACAGCGGTCCTGACTTATCCTACTGCCAGGAAAATACGCGATGCTCTGGAGATGATCCCGCTGGAGAGAATACTTGTTGAAACCGATGCTCCCTACTTTGTCCCACGCCAGATTCCCAGAAAAATTTGCCAATTTTCCCACCCTGGCATGGCCCTGGTATTTTACTGTTTTGCAAGAAATGCCACAGAGTCAGAAATGCAGCCAGTTTCGTTCAGTGATTTTGCCACCTTACGTTTGCAGAAAGATTTACCTATCGCCTTCTTTAAAAATTTAAACAATAAGTAATATCAGTCAAGTGTCTTAAAAAATCTTGGTAAAGAGACCAACAGGACTGACAAAAAGAAAAGCATTTGAACTGCTCACCCCTTTATCTACAGACTTCAGATTGGCTCAAGAAAGCACAGAAAAACCTGAATCAGTCTGAACATCTTCTTCGCAGGGCCATATCCTCGTAAGTCTTCTTGGGCCCAAATAGCTGGTATGTGAGAGTGCAGTAAGATGGGAACGTGCACATGCGACAGCTTAGGTTTTTTCCGACCTCACCAAAATGCCAGTCAGTTAAGAGAGAAACGATTCTCGAGCTAAGGTTTATTTCTCTTGACACATGTTTTAAACAAAAAAAACTCACCCTTTTTTTTGTCTTTCTTCTTTTGTTTTACCAAAATGGTGGTGAAGTTAAGTAGTTCTGTAAAAATGTTTGTCATAGGAATTATATAGTTTGTATAGTTGTTGTTTCATAATTTTAGTAATATTACAGTAGCTGTATCAACGCAAAGTTATTTCAAAGATAACATCACAAAGCAATATTAAGGTTAGAAAACTTAGTTGCGTTTTCATGACAAGTTAAAGTAGGACTAGTGTGGTCTTGGAAAATGTCATGAGAGTCAAAGTACCCAATTGTATATATGTTCCTGATTGATGTAGTCTTTGAATTGGACTACACTGTCAAATATAATTGTAAGGCTTCTTGACACTAGATAGTATCATCACAGCATTTAAGGCACAATAACTGTATGTTTTAAAAATGTTTTCTTAAGAAAGACTTCAAAAGCGGATCAACAGATCAACAAACATGGGTTAGAAAATGGAATGATCTTTCGAGTTCGTATAGCTTTATAGTTAAAAACTAGTTCCTTGCTCAACGTGGAAACTATGATAGAGCTCCACAGTTTTAGACAAAATACTAATGTATTTATAAAATCAAACTCTGAGATGCAAAGTAACAAACTCATAATCTCAGAAGTTTCCCTTATTAGATGGAGAACTGAGCAACAGGACCAGGTTAAAGAGCAAGCCAGACCATCTCTTAGTTTCATTTTACAATCTTCTCATCTGAATCCAGGGAAAAATCAGCTGACACAACTCCATTTGACTCTCAGCTCAAAAGTCCATTTCACAGAGAAATCCTCCCTAACCACCGAACTAGAGAGGGAAAAATACTTTTGATTGAGAATGCGTCATCAGTTAACCTGATGGGTTAGCATATAGTTTTGTCTAGGTTTAATAAGTTTATCTTGTGCCTATATGGGTTGTAAACTTTACAAGCCTCATCCCAGTTTTGTTTACTGTTAATCCTCAATATTTCAGCAATTATTAAGCTAAAGACCTTTCTTGATTCAGCAATTGGAATGGAAATAACATGAAGCGTCCAATTCCTGTACGTTCGTTTGGAAAGGTAATTGGCTAATAGGCTAGTCAGGCAATTGGTGCGCTACAAGGAGAAGAATAGAATCAAATAATGCCTCTATTACCAGACCCTTTCTGATATTTAAATATAGGCACGCTTAAGGGTCATCGTAACTTTGTTAGATGCACAAATTAAAAGATTTATAAATCAAGCCTTTACACAGAGGAAACAGCACTATTTCATTATTTGACTATAGAATATCAGGCGTTATACTATGGATCTTTCTACTTTGTCAAAAAATCTAGTCGTTTTGAAAAGAAGGTTTAAGTAAATAAGCTGAGTTACTTTATCAGAACTAGAATACTTGGTCAAAGATGAAAAGCTAGATTTTACTGTTATTTTTAATGACAAAACTTTTGAAAAACTGTTTTGAGCTTAATGATCTTTTTACTCCTCATATTTGTTTACACTTCTAGCATATGATGCTGCTCAAAGTATCCCGTGAATATACAGGGGGAGAGGGGCCATGAGCTTCTTTTAGTAGAGTGTGGAAATCAGGGTTCTGTGGACACACACTGTGGGAAAATACAGATTTGGTATATAGTCTTTTCATCGTGTTTATTCTAAATTTTGAGATCTCACATCTCCTTTGGTATATTAGCATGCACCATAAATAACCATGGAGAGATGTTTCTCAACTCATACATTAGTATGATGTAAACTACAAACTCTAACCGACTGGAGTTCTCTGGGAACACGCACGCCTGGGAGTGCTATCCCAGGTGTAAACTCATGAATTATGCCTTTAATCATGATTTAGTGTTGCATTTGTCTACTTAACCACATTCCAATCCTTGACCTTTGGCAACTACCTCTATGAAGAGGAAAATGCATTAATAAGTCGCGCTTGCTAAGCAGACATTACGAAATGCAATAAGCATTCCAAGATAATGTGAATGAAAAAAATTGCATATTTGGATCTGACTGTGGCGGCGCTTCGTAATAGTGAGCCACATTGACCTAGCCTTGAGAAAGGCACCTGGCGCGTCCTCTGACCAATGCACAACAGGCACCCTTGCTATTTTGGTAAGTACAGATACAACAAGATAAGCAGGATCTAACAAGAAAGGAATTTTCCCTTCCGTAAAAGAATAATAAATTTTACAGGAAAAATTCAAACCTGCTCCCTACCTTTTTAATGCAAATGGTGAATACGTGGTGTTCTGTAGTTTCTAATATCTAGGAGAGCACTTCACCAGTGTTCAGCTTTGTTTTCGTTTTTATCAAGAATAGGAGTGAGCAATCTTTAAAAAGTCACCTTTTAATTTTTAACACACACTATAAGTAATCCACCATTTTAATGTTTTAGACACAAACACACGCACACACGATGCTTGAGTGCACATACACAAACCAATATTACACAGGGTAGGACTTTAAGGCCACGTTTGGTCTAATAGTTTTAAAGATTTTTTGTTTGAGAGGAGTAGAGAGAGAAGGAAAGGGGAGAAGAAGTATGAATGTGTAATTGTTGAACGCATGTGCCCAACAGTATACCAAAATGAGGGCTTTTGAATTCCCCCTGGGGCGGAGTTGCAGAAGCCGCTCGGGTCTCCACCGAACAGAGGATACATTCTTACACTGCTGGAGCCCTCTCTTCCAGCTCCCGATAATAAGTTTTCTCTACTTAGGCAATACATACTTTGTGCCCGCCAAAGAATATTTATTTAGTCATTTATTTTTTATATGGCACTTGATGTATCTGCTCTCCTTATTCTGGAGTGTAGCAGAGACTCATGAGGGCAGCCAGTGGTCTAGAAATTTAATTTGCTGTCAGTGGTGGCTAGGCCATTAGTTAAGTTAGTACAGAATCACAGGGTCTGTCAAGCCATGATCATTAACAGGCCCTGCAACCTTGGCATTTTGGGGGGCAGAATCATATATTTTTAGAAAGACAGATACATTGGGGTATAGCACTGTGGTATGTGTATTCTCAGCATGTGGAGACCCAGGGTTTCACTTCGGCAGCATCTTGAATACAAAACAGAAAAGTTTAGAAAGGAGCTATGCTGCCTTTAAAGCTCAAAGGAGCAAACCTCTTTGTCTCTTAAAAGGCAAAAGGATTTGGTTGTTTGTAGCTTTTTCTAATATCTAGCAGCACTCACCATTATTCAACTTTTGGTCTTTTTTTTAATCAAGAGTGGGAGTGAGCAATCCAGTAAACTAAAGGCACTGTTTAATGTTACACGACACCATCACAACACACACATGCTTGTCACAAAACCAACATGCAGAGTACATTGATACACATACGAAAAAAAAATACCCAAAAAAGACAACAAAATTAGATAAGAAAAAAAACAATTCCTGGTCAATGTGCTTATTTAAAATCTCTCCTGTTTATTGATGTAAAAATGAAGCTTTTAAACTTTTTGCTTTGTACTATTTAAATTTATTAGTGCTTCTACTATGCTATGCTAAATGGTTTCATTTATTTTGGCCTATAAAAAAATTATAACTGCTCGGCATTTGTATTTTTTAATGTCTTTATGACATTCCTTCTGTAAAAATTAATGTGCTCCAAAAATATGATAGTAGGGAACAGGAAAATGTGTGATTGGTATAAAAACTTTACTATTGATGGTGTCTTTTATATAAGTGTGCTCATAAATATCTAATTTACAAACTTCTTTTGATAACTCGGGCTTGAGATCGTTTGTTTTGGGGTTTTTTTTTGGGTGGGGAATGCAAATGTATGCATCTTTTAAGCAGAGTTAAATTAAAAACTTTAGAGGTTCTAAAGGTGATAAGGAAAATATACAGACTAGCTCAGTTTATTTCCCCTCCTGACTGACGAAGTTTTAGGCTGTTATGGTAATTTCTTTTATTTTATATATTCACGAAAGTTATTTACTGAAACTCATCTGAAAAAACAGTGTTGTTTTTTGTTCCCATCTTGCATTTGGATTCTATTTTCAATTATTTTCGTGGTGTTTTCAATTACAATTGCTTAAATGTGTTTAATTACGTTTCAGTTTTTGATTTATATTTAATAATTACCTATTATATGTTCCCCCATGGTTGAAAAGTTTAACTTGTTTTATTTCTTTTATTTTATTTATTATTTAATTATTTATTTATTTATTATTTATTTATTATTTATTTTATGTGTTATGAACGTAATTGTCTGCATGTAGGTCTGTGCCCCATGTCATGCAATACTTTGCAGAGTCAGAAGAGGGTGTCGGAATTCCATGACTAGAGTTCTCCTGGAATCTGGAGTTAAAGAAGGTTCTAAAGACGGTTCTCGGCTGCCACATGGATGCTGGGAACCTAACCCAGCTCCTCTGCAAGAGCAGTGCGCACTCTTAACTGCTAGGCTATCTCTCAGCCCATGTTTTATTTCTTAATTGGCTAGACTATACCTTCAAGCAGCATGTTGGGCAGTCTAGATATCTAGGTCACAAAGATTTTTTCCCTTAGAGGTTACACACACACACACACACCCCACACACACACACACCACTGTCTTCTGGATTTCATACCACAGTGTTGCCCTCCAGGCTCTAAGTACATTTTCTATCAAGATGTTTTATCATTTTATCAGGGAGCTGTACCAATCTTTCCTCTTTCATTGTACTTTTTTTTTTTTTGTCTTTTGAGACAGTCTCCCTAGCCATGAGAGCTCACGCTGTAGGTACCAGGCATTTTTAAAAAAGTTATGGGAGGCATGGAGGGTATGTGCCTAGCCGGTTCAGAGCGACGACCCGCCTCTTGCAGAGGACCGCAGGTTCGAATCCCCAGCACTCCACATGGCGGCTAAGAACCGTCTTGTGACTCCGGTTCCAGGAGAACTCCAGTCCAGGAGAACTCCAATTCCAAGAGAACCCCTCCAGGGGAATCCGAGACCGTCTTCTGACCTCCGCGGCATCGCACGACACGGGTGCGCAGACCTGCATGCAGACAATACATTCATACACATAAAAATAAATAAATAAATAAAAATTAAAAAAAAAATAAATAAAAAAAAAGTATGGGGAAGTGCCACAGCTAATAGCATCAAGAAGAAATCATCACAGTGGAGGTGACAACTAGCATGGGTCTGCCATGTGCTGAAAGAGCGAGAAGTATACAGGTGAAGAAAGGCTCACTCTGTAAAGGGAGCCATGTGTGCAAAGGTCCAGGAGCGTGGATGTGTTCTCTTAAGTGAGACACTACAAGTGACAAGTGATTCTGTGAACCTAATGGCTGAGTGGGGGCATGCTAGCAGAGGAAGAGACTAGAATGGCTCAAGGACCAAAAGATGGGTGATCCCTCAGCCATGCAAAGGAGCTAAATGATTCTAAAGTTTCCTGTAGCAGAGTAGGCATGGAGAGAGGTGGGTTGAAGCAGAGAAGTCACTGAAGCTAGTCTTGGGAGAAGATTATATACTAGGATAGCAGCACTAGTCTTGGAAAGACTGATGAAAGGGAAATTTCAGAGGAAGACAAAATGTAGGTCAACTATTGGTTCCCTGGGACGGGATAATAGAGGCTCTTCCATTTGTTTATACATAAGCCGTACTTAGAGAGTTAACACTTTGATGCAATCCAAGCTGCCCTTACTATTTTGTCTCGTTGTGATATTATAGTGCATTCCGTGAAAAGGCCTGACAGCTAACAGCAATTGTTTAGACTTCTATAAAAACAAAATTGAAAAAGTAATCCTATTTATCCCTTATATCTATACTTCCCCAAAGACCATTCATTCCTCTCGAGTTTTATCACCATCAGCTGTGAGTTCTCCCTCCTCCATCTTCTTCCCTCCACCACTTCTTTTCTCACAGCCCCCAAGCTTAAGAATTCTAACCCTGGGAATCTAACCCTGAAAATCTCAGAAAGATACTTAACAGGATTGGGAAGAGGATAAGTGAGAAAAAAAAGGCAAAGTTTGCTTCTGCAGGAAGGGTGTGGCAGAAAGAGCTGGGAGTGAACACAAAGTGCTATTCCCATTACATGTCACTGAGAAAGCTTGAAAAAAAGATTTTACTTTTGATATTTTAAATTGTATGTGTATGTGTGTGTCTGGGTGTGGGTATGTGCATGTAATTACAGGTGCCAATGGCATCAGATCCCCAGGAGCTGGAGTTCTAAACAGTTGTGAGCCACTGAACTTGGGCCCAAACTGGTTGCAGGGAATTAAACTCAGGTTCCCTGAAAGAGCAATATCTGCTTTTAATTGCTGAGTCATCTCTTTAGCCAGAGAAGCAAAGCTTTAATAAAGGACAATTAGACTAAAATGGAATACACCATTTTTACTTACTTTTGAAACATAAATGCCAAAATAACTGCCCTGAGAAATCAATGGCAGAAAAGTCAGCAAGTAAAACCAAAGGTAGACAGAATACCTCTCCAAACAGATTTCATATTTTAATCCACACAGTACAAAGAACAGGGTAGATTGCAAAAGAGAAAATCCAAATGGGAATTTTCTCTAATCCCAATGGGAATTTTCTCTAATCTAGACAAACGTGGTATAAAATCTTTGAGTATAAGTTGTAAAAGCCCAGAATATCAACACAATTGTCCCTGGTTGCTCTTAATTCAGACTAATGAAAAACACTTTTACCAGGTATTGCCTTTCCTCCTAAAAGACCATTAAGTAGCTGGGCATGGTAGCATACACTTTTAATCCCAGTGCTCAGGTGGCAGAGGCAGGCAGATCTTTGTGCCAAAGAGGCCAGTCTGGTCTACAGAGCAAGTTCTAGGCCAGCTGAGGGAGGGAGGGATGGAGGGACAGAGGGAGGGAGGGAGGGAGGGATGGA